>WMED01012834.1:0-14662 GCA_019650415.1 Pipa parva
GTTAGTTTGGAATTGTACCTATGTCTTAGAGGTTAACACTACAGCAGGAGTCTCAGACACACAGCCCCTAAAGGCTGTCACCTGTGGAACACCAGAACTCCAGAGACATCCTTGAGAGAGCAGAGGGAGGATTGTCCCCACAAGTGGCATAGGGGGAGCCCCATAGCATCTGAAATGGTGGGGTGTTTCAGGGATGCATCACCACTGAACAATGCTTTCTTACCTGTTCACAGTACTTCAGATTATTTACTAGGTACAGAGAAGTCCCACAGGTATTAAACACCTAAAATCACTGTAAGTTAATTCGTTCTGAGCAAACACAAAGGGAGAGGGCAGAAACTATAACAAATTGCTTGATTAAGGCATACAAATAATTGTTTGGTTGCCAACGAAATATACACTTCCAGGAAGGTATTTAGGACATATCTAAAAGATTAAACCACAGCATGAATACTGTTTCTGTGTTTGCCATTCAGTTTGGGTTTGTAAAGAGCTTGAAGTTTGGAATTATTTGCTTAGTGTGTCCTGAATTTAAAAGAACAGTAACAACAATAAAAAAATGCATCAAATGCATTGCATTTATAGTTACTGCCTGGTTGTGTCTGTAATGTGTTATATTTACCTATGTAGCTTTACAAATTGGGCATTCAGGCACACTTCTTCTATGTTATTATCTAAAGCACCTCAAAAAAAAACCCAAGATGATGAGGACAAGGTCTGCTTAACAAGATGGATGCTATCAGTAAAGACAAAAACAGAAAGCAATAAAATTCTTCAGTTCTACTTCAAATATATCAAAATGCTATTTTGAATAACTGCCATTCCAATTAAAATGCACATTTTTAATTTTTGGGTGTTACTGGGTCTTTAAAGGAGCACTATAGTGCTGATATAACTGCAGACATACATACTCCTTTATACTAAGACAATTGCTGACACAAATAGTTTAAAAAGCATTTAGGGAAGAAATAATACTTGCAGTTTGCTTCCCTTAATTAGTTTTCCTGAGAGCTGACATTTTCCTCCCCCCGCCTCTTTCTGTTCTGCAAGTTAGGCAACATAAGAAGAAAAAGCTGCCTGACTACTATTGGTTAAGCAGGTTGCTGACCTTTTGGCTGCATAAATTAAGCTTGGAATGCAGGAGATTACAGAGGGAAAGCTGACTTGTGCACATGTGCTAAATAGTAAGTACAGCAAAAATGTCCGGGGGAGGGTACCTTTTCATGGAAAACTGGCGAGTACACATCTCATTCACATTTTCTGGTGCAGGAGTTTATCAGTGCTGCCTACTCAATCATTCTGCATCACATGAAACATCTACTGGGAAGAAGCATTTCTCACTAAGGAATAGTACTGCATATGTAAAGATGTAATTTGACAATAGTTCCCCTTTAATTAATTGGTGCCTCTGCAATACATGCATGCGCATTGTATGATTAATACTGGGCTAGCTCAACAAAATGTGGGGCTTAAGGTAGATGTAATGTCATCTAAACTGTATAAAGAGAGAGATACAGACTCTAATGTACAGAAATAATCATTTTTTAAATGTTTAAATAAAACATGAAGTTAATGCATAGATTTAAAATAATCTGCAAGACATTTCAAAGCCAGGGGCCTTAAACGGCATAATGGAAGAGCCAGCCCTGGGCTAATGACATCAAAAGTGATCATTTTCCCCAAGACAACATTAGAAATCTATTTATTTAGTTCAGTGCAGTCAGTGTGATGTTTTTATGAAGTGCCTGACTACCTCTATTGAAAAGTAGTAGTAATCAAACAACCAATATTAAATACCATCATGCAGTTATCTGCTCAGTGTAGCAATAAAACAATTTGATAGAAAAAAATAACATAAACAGAAATAAAATATTGGGTAAAAAAAAAGACTATTTCCATGCATTATTGTCCTTTTAAGAAAAATCCTGTCCATAGTTGAGTGATTTTGAAAAATGAACTGGCAAAGTTGTGTACGGAGATTTTGCGGTAGAAAACTAGAAGAAACAGATACAAAGCTAAATACGTATTTAAGGGGAATTCATCAACAAGGGCAATCATTTACAGAGGTCTAGTAACCTATAGCAGGGGCCACATTCTCTAGCATAAGGATGCAAGAGTAATTAAAGACAATTTCTGATTGGTTGCCAATGCCATAGGTTACTTGACCTCTGTAATATTTGCCCCTGTTGATGAATTCCCCTGATAGATACATTGCTAATCAACCAGTTTATTAACACACAAGGAATATAAATTAAAATTTCTCTCTTTCAGGGGGGAATTCACCATTGAGCGAAGTGAGCTCCGGATCCTTCGCATCACTTCGCACATGGTGTTATGCGCTCGCTGATGTCCTGCATGTGGGCATCAGCGAGCGCTTTAAAGGGATTCCAGTCTCAGCGAGACCAAAAGAGCTGCCTCCCTTTAAAGCATTCGTTGATGTCCGCTTGCAGGACATCAGCGAGCGCATAACACCATGTGCAAAGTGAGCCGAAGGACTCGGAGCTCACTTCGCTCAATGGTGAATTCCCTCAGTGTTTGCAGGAAGGGCTAGACTATTTTATTTAAAATTTTTCTCATAGATTCAGTATTGTAACTGCAGTTTTTGTATCCCATTTCAGTGATAATTTTAAGAGATATTTTTAGCCTTCACATCACAAAAGTCCTGTTGTCCTGTTTAGCAGTGGCTAAAACATGTACGTTTGCTGACACTAATTTTAGTGTGGAGAGCATTGTTATCAATATTGAAATCACATCATGCACTTGTGTTATCCGGTGAGATGCTATATCAGTGGTGGCGAATCTTTTCGGCACCAAGTGTCGAATAGTGACATCACTCACTAGGGCTTTCACCCGAAGTGCAGGCACTGATGATTGACATCATTGCACTTGTGTTGCAGAAGAGCTCTGCCACGTCTGTCCTATCAGCTAGTGAGTGCTCCTTCATATTTCACTGGAGTTTACTGACACTATTTCATCATGTCTCATCAGAGTCAAGACTATTGCAGCAAATGCACATGTTCCATAAATACCTGTATAAAAAGTAAATAATTAGTGGTGGTTACACAACCTATTCTAACACACCTTATCCATTCTCAGAAAAAAATGTAATAATGTTTGAGGATTTGACTTCACTTTTACAGTATATTTTGCATGTTTATTGATGATCTAGGAATTTGTGTTATTGCCACAGAACTTTAACTTACAGGAAATAGAAAAGAAATGGAGAATATGAATTATCAAGCAGTCTGAATGTATACATCCTTTCATGCTCAGCCACAATGTCTGTGAAATTTAAATCCAATCATGCTCTTCACCATAGTCACTGAATTGCAGATCCCATGATGTTCATGATCCCATGACCACACAGTCTGTGAACACAGGGCTGCTGGCAATACATAAGTGTGTGAACAATATATCCCTTAATGCTATTCATGACAGTTGTCAGTAGTGGATTACAAATACCCATATTTTAAGGAACAGTATATGCCGGGAGAAAAATTATTTTCGTGCTAATAGACACAGAGTGTGCAAGAGTCAGGGAGAGCAACAGAAGTCTATGACCACAACTGGGATGCTGAAAGTTGTAGTTCATTAACAGCCTCATGTGTTGAAGATCACTTGATGAGGTGTACGTAAATGAAAGTCTCGGACAAAGACCCATGCTGGTTTTCCTGGTGATGGGAACCATGGTATGATGTTAAAATTAACAGGAAATTAGAATTAACCCTCATTTTATCAAATAACTTAGGGGAATATTTGAAGTACCCTTAACCTAAATACATTTATGGACAGCGAGCGCAAGTCTTTCAGGCTTCCTCTCCTCTGTTCTGCCTGGCAGGTTTAGCTATGCTTATACAAGATCTTGTGTACTGTGTGCTTCTCATCTCTGCTTTCTTTGATAATGCTGCCAGTGAGAGGCAGAAAGAAGGCAATGCTGCTAACGTCTGCAAGCCTAACATTAGAGGGGTTGTCACTGTACAGCAGGGGGCAGGGGTATGTCTGAGAGCAGCACAATAACAAACCATGCAGCCTATTATAAAGGTGACATTTTTCAGTAGATGCTACATACAGTGTGACAGACGGCACAGTGCCAGGAGGGAGATAATGCGTTTTCAAGAGAAAATGTATTTTTGGGTCAGGTCCACTTGGCATTTGGTGCAGTTTTACAGCAATGCAATTTAACTGTGACAATAACAATGTATGGCTATTAGATGCAATAGGTGATCGTGTACAGCTCCATGGTGATAATGTAATTACATGTATATGTGCTCCTTTATATTTATTGGATGTCTTTATGAAATCTATCAGCAAGGAGGCACTGGAGAGTGCACATGGACTTACCAATCATCTGCCATCACAGAGCATATAGAGAGAATTCTATGGGTGGAGTGTGACTCGGCAGAAGGATACTCTATAGGAGCCATGTGTTCTCTATTTACAGAGTGTACCTGGTCCAAAGATACACACACAAGTATTTATTTTATCCCCCTACAGTACAGTACAGTACAGTAGCAGCCTTAGACCCCTACAAAGTATATGATGAGACATAGAATTGTAGAGGGGGGAAGTTTAGGTGATAAATAAATATTATCCATTTGTACCAACTTGCTAACAAAAGTGGCAGTCATTGATTTTAATGGCGACTGCATAAAAAAGATTGTCATCGCTTTAAGCGAAGCAGTAAACATTGGAAAATGCTTTATTTTAAAGATGTTTTGACCATGGCGTCCACAGCCACAGTCAAACCACCTGTGTCATTGCCCTAAAGGAGAAATGACACCCACCTGGAGCGGTTAGCAGAAGGGGAGTTTGACAGGGCTTTAGGAGCAGAACGGAGCACTCATAGTGCTTCAAAGGGGAAACAGGAAGCTGTCAGCACAAGAGCCGGCGAACGGCATTATGGGACAGGACTAAGCGCGGTTCAGTGTACAAGCCGCAACGGTCAGAACCCACCCACCCAAAAAATAAATAATAACAAGTAGAAGGTTATAAGGTTGTATGTTGACTTATCAACAGTTTGCATGTCACAGCCAAAGAGACATAACAGCGGAGTAGGAATGCTGGCAGGTGATGTTTAAAGAGATGACAAGTTATGGACGGCCCAATGGTAGACTAGTCCTGGGCAAAAATTTGGCACGGCCCGCCTCTCTATTACGGCTCACCAGAATGATGCCTTACGGCAAATGGTGAGCAAGGAAAGCTGGCCTGGGGTTTGACAAACAGTCAATTAAGAAGTGATGTTGGCCAAGCATTCATGTAATGATTATCAGTTACCTAATGTTGTAAAGTTGAAAAATGGTTAATGTTAAGTTAAATAAAAATGGCTGCGGCCTATTCAACTCCATCCTATTATGAGTCCTGCTTTATTCAAAGGGGTTTAATCTGGGTTATCGCAAGGAATGACTCTCGTTGCACCTATCATTAAAAACATCTTCATGAAAGAATTGACATTAATAATACTACCAATGTATCGCACACTTCTAAGGTTTTCTCACTTCTATGTCAAGGTTTCTCATTTCTATTGCACAGTGATTAATTAATTATTTAAAATGCAAAGTGCCATGTTTTCATGAACACCTACCAACTTAATTCTTAATGCCCAGCAGACCAGTTTCAGTGCAGTTCATATACCCTGTATTTTCTAAATATTGCCTTAATTCCTACTCATTAAACAGTGTTTGGAATTCATGGTACACTTCAAAAGTGTATTCTCAGTTTTCAGGATCCCAATTACATTATAATCTATTACAGGGTAATAAGCAGCAGCCCACTTCAATAACAGTACATCCTTCAATATCCAGTAGCTTCATAGATTTCAGGGCTGAATTCAACCAGAAGTCAACATGGTCACACACCAGCAGTGGATGCTGCACTTTGTCAAACAGTAAAAGTACAATGTCCACACTTGCCAGTGAGGTTTCTATCTTCACAGTGTATAGCTAGAATGAATACTAATACTAATGAAAACTTATTGCTGAAGTTGATGGATTGTTTTCCACAGATTTAGGGGCTTATTCATAAAAGTTATGAATTTGAATGTAGAAGTGTATTTGTGTCACTGCAGGTCAATATGCTGTGATACTCTCAAATTTTCTACTCCTTATTCATTAAGCAGTTTATTCCTATAGTGAATAAGAGAATAACGTTGGACGTAGGGCCTTATTGACTGAAGGCCCAATTGTCATGTATAGTTTTGAACTCTTACGGAGTATTTCACATCACTTTGCATGCCTGCACAGGTACTCTGATTATTGACAAATTGGTCTGTTGCAGTTGCGAATTCGACAAGACATAGTGCTCCAAATTCAATTGTTCTACTTTACCACATCAGAGTGGTGAATTGATGGCAGGTCTCCAGTGTGGTGTAAACATTTGTTCCTTCAAAAGGGTGACTAAATTAGTCTACTACTTAACATGATCTAGGGACAAGGTGACATAGAAATAGATGCATTATTCACTTATATACAGTTAGTAGAATATTGTGAAGATGCCATCCCTACACTTCACTGGAGGAATTCACATCACTCCACATGACTTTGCATCCTACTTCTATTCCACTGACTTTGCCACACTACACATGCAACTGTGTCTGTAGCAGTTCACCTGTTTGACAAATCTATCTGCAACTTCATCAATAAGGAGAAGTGAGTTTGTGACTATTTTGGCATTGGAACTCAAATTGTAGCAAGGTGAATTCAACAGGGGAATTCAGACTTTAGTCAATAAGGCCTGCTGTCTCCTGCATAGCGCAGTGTAGTGAGTTAGGCAGTAAGAGACCTGCCATTGACCTGTGCACGGGCACACAAAGTAATGTAAAGAACTCCTTAAGTACTCAACCATTGTAAGCAGGGGGTGAATGGACTGTGAATTCCCCACATCACAGAGTTTGCCGACTACCTGAATATGGGTAAGTAGTGAATTAATGTGAATTTGGATTTTTACACGACTGTTTGGACTTTCATTAATAAGCCCTGCAAGTTTAAGGCTGCACTGCATTCTCCTGCTCATGTTTTTTTCTGCATGCAGCAAAATTCCTAGCTACACTCCCTGTACACACACATATCATAGCCATACTTTGCTAGGATAACAGTGTGGGTGTTTATTTTCCTTGGGTAAACTGTTTGCAGCTATATTTTCACACAGTGCCCACAAGGTTATAAGGCAAATCTAATAAGTCTAAGTGGGGCAGAGCTATGTCACGCATGGTTCCACACAGCATATAATTCTGACCTAACTAGTCTGTCTCCCCCCTTCATCTTTTTGACACAAACTCACAAAGTTTTGTTTAGTTTAAAATGACAATGACTATTTTTAGTGGTGAAATAAGATAGCCCATGTTGTGACAACATACACTGTAACACAACCAAATGTAAACCTTATATTTTCCCTGCACTTAAGGTTTACTTTAAACATAGACTGCATAGAATTGTAGCATGATGATAGTTAACATTGCAACAGATAATATTGCTATCTCTGTTTTAATAAAGAATGTACATAGTTTACCTGGAATTCTGTTCAGTGTCACCCAGTAATGCTCATCAGGGCTGTAGGTATTCTTGGACCATTTTAGCAAATCAATGGCTCTAAAGTCTTCTAGAATAAACCTGGCAAATTCTCTTGTGAGAGCGACATATGCAGACCCAAAGTAAATAGTGATATTATGAGGTGGAGGAGGTTTTAAAGCATTTGTTCTTAACACATATGAATGAACAATATCTTCCCGGTGAACATATTTTGTCCTTGATTTGGCATGGTCAGGTGGCAATATACCGGGGGTAATATTTTTACCTTTAAATCTTTTAAGATGCTCTATTATTTCCTTGTTTGTCTTTAAAGGGAAATCCTGCCCACACAAGTTGATAACATACTTCCATTGGAAGTCGGATCCAATTAGATCTTTTATGCAGTTGATATCTGCCTGGAGTCTTGACATTCCCCCATAAACCACTGGCTCCATTCTTAAGGCAAGAAATGCATTAGGGAAACACTGAACTAAACGGTCCACTGCTTGCTTGAATTCAGTACTTGCCTTTTCATCAACATGTATACAGTAAATATTTTGAGGCATGTAGATAGCCCTAAACAGCCTCTCAAATGTCTCAAATTCCTTATGCAGTGTTATGATAAAGGCTAGTGGAAAGGCAGCTTCTTCTTTGGACAGGGGAGATGTGATGAAGTGGTTATGTCTCAAATACTCTGGACAACTGACTCTTTCAAATGATGTCATTAATGCAGATTCCCAAGTAAATGATTTCTTCCCCTTGATTAAAGATTCACAAGCTCCCATTAACAGGATTTTCTCTTCAGTAATATTGTACCTCTGGAAACCTCTCAGTTTTAAAAGACTGTTATTATAGTACAGAAGCAGAAGTGTGACACTTAGGATGGAGAGAGGGAAAATAAATCGCACCCTAGAAGTCATTATTGCAAATAATTTTCTCACGCTGTATGTGTCCAGTCACAAGCTGTGCAATCCCAGTGTTCATTGGGCAAGTCTTCTACTTGCTGCCAGGCTTGCATCATCTTTTCTTGGTAAAGAGGAGCGTTAACAATCTGCAGGATTTTACACAGTACGTCTGTGCCATCGCAGTTCAGCTTTAACACTGCCTTGTTCTTTCTCATTCGTCTGATCTGATTTTCTGCACAGAAAGCTTTGATGACCTTCTGTTCACTTTCAATTTGCATATGAAAGGTTCTGTGCACTGATTGGTTATGGAGCTGGTAACCACCAACATTTCACTGGCTGCTTTAATCTGCTCTTTTTTCCTCTCTTATATTTATAGCCAGCTTGTACTCCATTCTTTACTATATTACATGTCTGTCTTTCTGGATATGATCTGGATGCAGGATATTTTGCCTGGTTAGCATTACTCACAATAAGCAACACTGAAATACATACAAGCGAAGGATTTTATATTAAAAATAAAAATTGCAGTAGTGACTGATAACTACAGTGGCACATTAACCGTCGTAGTGTCAGGAGTTTGGTCATTTTTTTTTTTTTGCCACATTTTGCGGAGCAGTTTTGGGTGTTTTGTACTTCAGTGGGATTTTCAGTAAAAATATGTAGTTTGTGGGGGTTTAATATGAAATGTCTCGCTTGGAATTTCTTTTGACGCCTTCTCATTATTTTGAGTGAAAATATTTTTCAAATTTCATTTTTTTATAGTAAAAATATAATTTTCATAAAAATCAATAATGTATCCACAATGATAACACGTATGTATCGAAGGTATTCCTAATTGAAATGAGCACATTATGTTGTTATGGAACAGTGGTCGGCGAAGTGCGGCTCGCGAGCCACTTGCGGCTATGTACCATAGCTTTCACCGCGAGAGGAAGTCTCACATGTCAAGATGAAACGCGTCCGGTTCCCCCGACATGAGCTCCGTTTTACTTCTTTACCTCCAGTCATTCATGATCTTAAATACGATATTTACCTGCTCCCTGGAGATTTACCCTGACTTTATTTTTGACGAATGATGGTAACTATAGGGATATTAGTACTCATTTGTGCTTCTCTTTTTTGTGCTTATCTCATAATTTAAATTATCATGTTTACACCATTATTGCTAGCCGTTACATCTCTAGCATCTCATGTGTTAAGTGGTTTCCAATTTGGTTTTAATTGCTTTTAATCTTTCTATGGTCTATGTCATTTTATTGATACACTTTCATTTGTCCAATAAAACGTTTTTTTGTGTGCACTATGTCAGAGAGCTCTTTGCCCCTTTTTCCTTTTAAGCTCTGATTTACTAAGCTCCATTAGTATGCACTAATTATTATATATGATTTATTTTGTTTTCTATATATTGGTCTTTTATGTTGTGCTCGTTACACAATTTTTTGTTGGTAGTGCCACTTGTGGCCCTTTAGCCGCCTTGTTGTGGCTCAGAGCGCACTGCCGAAACCCTGCCCAAGCCCCACCCACAGCCCTTCTAATTGGCCATCTGTGGTCATGTGGTCAGGAGAGGGCATGCCTCCCTTCTCCAGCGGCCCACAAGATAGTTGCCGCTGCTTGAGGAGGGAGTGAAATGGCTCCCTCCTCAAACAACTTTGCCGACCCCTGTTATAGAACATACATGCATACCTTCAGATATGGTGCACCAGGCCTGCTGTTGTGGATGCAGAGCCACAACATACATATATTATATTATATATTTTTAATCATTGGCAAACTGGGGCATAATGGTACTTTTATTGGGGGAATGTGGAGTTAAACTGACTGTTTGTGGGAGGTTGAAAAAAAATTTTTCTTTATAAAACTTTGGAAATAGCAAAGAGAGCTGCTCTATCCCAAAAGGTACCTGTGACTGTCGAATTCATCCAGTGGGTGGGGTGCTGAGGGTGTAGCCTCACAAAATCCAATGTCTCCAAAAGTACTCCAGCACTCCCAAAGTGTAAAAGCAAATAAACTTTATTATTCCATATTAAAAGCAGGATCCAGTATCCAATGCATTAAAACAACAAAATGGCGCCCCCTAACGCGTTTCGCGCGTGGGCGTTAAATCATAGGTCATAGATCCTGCTTTTAATATGGAATAATAAAGTTTATTTGCTTTTACACTTTGGGAGTGCTGGAGTACTTTTGGAGACATTGGATTTTATAAAACTTTGGACAAAAAAGATTTAACTTTATATAATCATAGGCTATACTGGGGTTTAGTGGGTTTATTGGGGCTTTCTGGGGCATTTAATTCGGTAACTAGGACATAAAGGTAGATTGACAACCTGTAAAAACAATTTTTCCCATTGGTGCTGTTGCAGCACTTTAATATATTTTGCTAGTGCTGTAAAAATTAGGACATTGGCAAAATAAAAGAGGAGTGCCACACTGCTATAAAACCTACAGGATGTGGCAAGCAAAGGGTAATGTTTATTGAATGCTTTAAAGTGAAATTATAAATCTTCTTTAAAATGTTACCTGTGAGTTTTACAGATTCTTGCAGGATGTATTTGACTGCATTAATGACAACTCACTAATAGAAATGAAATCTGTAGCCAATAAGTGTAAAGTCTTGTAACTTCCTGTAAGTTGTGAGCAGTTCCCCTGACATTAACCTTTTCCTATCAATAAAATTTCCTGTTCCGCCCATTGAAATCCTAATATTTTTGGCGAAAAACGTGAAATTAGACGTTTCATGCAATATTAGTGAATTTTATCAAAGAATTTAGCAGGAAATAATACGTCTGAAATATGTCTGTAATATTGACGTATTGTAATCCCCTGCCAGGGGACCAAGGATTGGAACGGAATTTTTGGAATGTCCCCCTCTAGCGGACACAGGATAGGAAAAGGTTAAGCAATTACATTTAATACTTAGCGGGATATTTATGAAATTCCTAAAAGTTTTCTCCTGGTATATCAATATCGATATGTTGCCAATAAAATGTATTAAGCCCCTTCTGACTTTTTTTAATCCCTCCATAGGGAATACGGCAAAACCCCATTATTTCCTATGGAGATGGTTTAAATCATTTCTTATAAGTCCCCATCACAAAGATCAGCGATATTGATAGATTTTATTCGGCACTACATAAATTGAGGGAAATTGATGTGGCGCAAAAAAAAAAGAAAAAACAGCAAAATAGATCAAATTGTGGTAAATCAGTCCAAATGACCTTTATAAATTTGCCCCACTTGTGCCATCACGTGAGTTTTCTGCTAATAAATCATCTGTCTCAGTTGTTATGCATGGCCTGCTCGCGTGACTTTTTATAACTGTGACTGCAGCCTTTCCAATAATGAAGGATTCTCAGAGCATAATGGGATTTACACAATCTGCACATGCCTATAAGGAATAATCCCAACTAGAAATATAGCCTTTTCTAAATTCTAGGCTGTTTAATGAAGTAAATCAAAACTATTATGAATACTAATGAAACTACTGCATTTTGGTAATTGCTATACTTATAGAACCATGCAAAATTAGTTTCATCTGAACAGAACTAATTATTTTTTTCATTTAAAAATATGGCATGGCACTATTCACATACTTAGAAGCAGTTTTGGACATCTCTCTATGGAAAGTTAAAGTCCTTTTTAATGTACGATTGTTGTATAATTACTATGAGGTATTTAAAAGTACAAGGTTGGTAATTTGAATGCAGTACTCATTTTTTTGGATATTCTCCAGTGTTTATTAGAGCGCTTAAATTCCTTCTTGATTGCACCAGTTCATTTTAATAAAAAACATTTCTAGCTTTTAATGTTTTATTAATGCATGGATGCACATTGTTATTCCATTGTGTTTTCTGGTACATACAGATCATAATTTTCTACACTCTTTGGGCATCACAGTTTAAACATTGAGAAATAATTTAGGTCTCACAGTATACTGATAGATGCAATCATCTCTTGTATTCACAACACTTGCCGGATGTTGCATGAGCTTGTTTGAAATTCTTGGTTTAGATTATCAGACCAGTTAAGTATGATTAATATCTTTGTTGCCGTTTTAAATGGCTCAGTCCAAGTTGTCAGCTGACATGGCAAGTTAAAGGGTAGTGACATAGAAATGACTCTGTTAATACTAACCTGGTTTCTATGATACTTCTTTTGTGTATGTACCAGATCAGCAGATAAAACACCTACTAGGAAAACTGTAATTAGTAAAACAGTTAATGGCTTAGCTTTTCTACTCAAGCTGTTTCAACATTCCATTCCCCAGTGTCTTACAATTTAGTTAGTATATGTATCAAATCCTGATAAGTGGTAGTTCTGAAACAGTGTGAATTTGACAGCTGTAATGGACCTGATAGCTTTCCCTGTACTCCCCTCCCCCAGTAAAGAATTGTCTCGATGTTGAACAGTTTTTCATGAGGGGATTAAAGACCTTACATGTAAACCTTAAAATTTCCCACAAAACTGTATTTCAGAGTGACATTAAAAGAAGACAATTGAAAATGCAGTATACTGATATTCTTGTGGATAATATAGATAGCACATTAATGAATAAAATATATTTTAAATTAAATAAATAATATACAGTAAGCCACAATTAAAAATGGATTCCCAACGAAAGAGGATGAATTTTGATCATATAATAACACTGCAAAATGTTCCCTTGTCAACTGATTATTATTATATTCATTATTTTCAATGTGAACCATTTTTATTGATTCTTTATAAATCAAGGGTATCAAAAAGTACAGGAAAACAAAAATTGACAGCGAAATGGGGTGCAATATATTGATGTGGTCGAAATGGTAAATATGTCCCATTATATAACTTTGAAGAGCAAATTGATACACGTGCACAGAACAGGACTTTAAAAATGATCAGTTGTACTAGACTATAGTAGTACATCCACAGGATAATTCCAACAGATAAACTAGTTACAGTAACCTAGACTATCCACTTAGTGCCTGTCCAATTAAAGTGCACCTGTCACCTCAAAACTCTAATACTAATTTAGGTTCTACTAATGAAATAAATGTTATTGTAAATATATATGTATTAAAAAAATTGTACCTCTAAACAGTATTTCTCTCTGTCATCTTCCCTGTCAGTCTGCCTTTTCTTTCCTGGGTTGGGTGATGATGATTGACATTATAGTTCCTCCAATCAGATCCCTGCTAGATTGTGATTTAAGGGATCTGATTGGAGGATCCATAATGTCAATCATTATTTAGCCTCGCCCACCCAACACTTGGGAAAGAAAAGGCAGGCTGACAGGGAAAATGACATGAGAGAAACGCTGTATAAAGGTACATTTTTAAAGTAAATATATATATATTCAAAAATGTTTATTTCATTAGTACAACCTAAGTTAGTATTAGTTTTGAGGTGGGAAGTTTACCTGCTACCCTCTTATGCGCTACCCATCGTTATTGTTAAATAAGTGCCAAGTGAGTTATGGTTGTGTTGCCCCACATCCAAGAATTTAGCACCAGTACCTGTGGAAGTAAGTTAAGTGTGAACTTCCACAAACCTTCTGCAGTTATGTCTATGGCTTAATTGAGCTTCAAGCAATTGTCTCTGATTTTAGCAACATTTACTGTCACATTCTTTATAGTTTTATTTATTTAGATTTTATTGGAAATTGTGCTCTGTCTATGGCTAAATACAGCTTCAAACAATTACTAAAGGAAATGACCATTGTTGCTTTGAGTCTTGCTGCTAACTAAATATACTAAACAAAAAGCTGTAGATATTGATCTGCTGTTGCATTGTTATGTGCACTGCTGTATCACAGGAAAAGATTTGCCATGAAATCTAATTTATTGAATGAAATGAACTCAGGTCATTGTTGCTGTACACAGGAGTTTAAAGCAGTGCAATTATATACCAATATTGAAAGGATAACCAACAATGTCTCTAAAAAATCATTAAATGGAAATGTTAATTTGAATAACACTGTGGCTAGGTTCACACAAGTGTATTATGCTCAGCGCATTATACACTAGTGTGAAAGAAAAAAAAAAGAAAAGAAAAATACGCCAAGTATTACAAAATGTGCTAAATATACAATTTACAGGTGCTAAATATTTTTCATATGTTTCCCCTTAGTACATAAATATGATATGAATTGATGTTAAAAACTATGATTTATTATGAGTTATTATGATACCCACAGAATGCAGTTATTTTCAAATGTTTTCATCTTACAGTGGGGAAAAAAAGTATTTAGTCAGTCACCAATAGTGCAAGTTCCACCAC
>WMED01012836.1:0-14661 GCA_019650415.1 Pipa parva
TATATATATATATATATATATATATATATATATATATATATATAAACAGCTCTCTAATCCTAACATTGTTTTATCCTAGAGCATCTAATAGATGCTTGTTTTCTAATCATAGATTAACATCATGTGTAACCATTACACAACGTGAGAGCATAAATCAACTGGTATAAACAATATGAAAATGTTGTTAAACAGAGTCCGACACAAAGAAGTCTGATGCAAAAGGATTTGTGATTTATAAGGGGCTTATTTACCAAGACCATTTCGACCATATCGATTGGTTTCACCCCATTTCGCTGTCAATTTTAATTTCCCTGTACTTTTTAATTTCCCAGGTTTATAAAGGATTAATAAAATTGTTTCCCCATCAAATTAAATAATTATTGATTAGCATCAATCAGTGGACGGGCACACTTTGCAGTGTCTTTCTATGAGGGTTCCTTCTATTACAGATCGATATCTCTTTTCGATGGGAAATTATTTACAGTTTAATAAATAGGTGAAAACAGCAATATCATTCAAAATAGGTTGTTTGCTCTGCATTTAGTAATTAAAAAACTTGTTCAACTTTAGTAAATGTATACCCAGGGGTGGTCCTAGACCTATTGGCACCCTGGGCCTCCACCCCCCCATGCCTCCCCCCCTGCCCCACGACACCCCCCTGCCAACGCCGCCACCCCTTGCCCCGCGCCCCCCACTCATCTCCAACAGCATTCCAGTGACGCACCTCCTCTAATGAGGTAAGTTGAATGCGACAGCGCTCCTTAAATGTTCGGGTCTTGCCAGCAGCTGCAGAATACAGCCGACAAGACCCGAAGCAGCCAAGGAGCGTCATCGCATTCAACTTACCTCATTAGAGGAGGTGCGTCGCTGGAACACTGTTGGAAGTGAGTGGAGAGTGATGGGAAAGGGGGGGGAGGTCAAGTTTAGCGATGGGTGATGTGGGCGACATTTTGTTTACAAGTAAAGATTATCTGTCATGACATGATTTTGTTTACCTTTGATCAAAGAGCAGCTAAAAATTACACAAATATTTTACATTCTAACGGCATTGAGTTAATCGCTATTCTTAAATGAATCAGGCCACTTTAATTCAACATGTCATAAATAACATTTTCAATTTGGAATTTATTGTCACATTGTTGTGCTGCAAAAAAATCTTCTATTTGGAGGCATACGGTACATAATGAACTGAAAATGACATAGATTAAAACGATTAATTTAGAAAGAAATATTGCTAAGGCATGAAAGTAGTGCATTTTAAACCATTATATTTCGCTATGAAAAATGATCTCAATTAGGTATGAGTAATATTTGCTTTATCTCAGAGTTAATTATTACAATCAAAGGATGTTATCTGAACAATCTCTGGTATAGTATGTTAATAACTATTGCAATTTATTCTGTCAGTGCAAACAATGGATGCCTACAATGCTTCTTCATATGTATACATATGTAAAATGTGCTCCTGTTTTGCATATCTGTTTATAATGAGAATCACTTTAGAGCTGTTTTAGGCTTTGGTTTAATGCATTCTCTTCTTCCTAGGTTTGTGTTAGAACAAGGCAGTTTGTTAATAGTGGGCCCCATATGTAAATACTTGTTAATAAAATAAACCATTTAGAATTAGAAGAGAAATGAAAACAGTTTATCATGAAATTATTTGCTATAAGACATTTGTATAATTGAACATTAATAGGATGATTTTATTTTAACATAAGCTAAATGAGATGTACAATATTTACAGAGCATTTTTAAACAAGTAGATTGTGGTATCAAAGGACAGTCTAAGAAACATAATTATAACATTAGCAGTAATCTGACTTCTCATATGGAGCTTTCTATTTAACCATTCTCTTCAAACTTCCAGGCCTGTAGGACTCTAAGTACCCAACTGTTTCAGTGTCTAGGTTTGACAACATTCATCACATGATATGCGGAGAAACAATATTAAGCTGTGCAGCAGAAATTAATTCAAAGGAACAGTAAAGCACTTTCTTGAACGTATCAAACTACAGTGGAACATTGCAAAATGAAGGGGGGGATCATATTGTCTTCTACCAATCCTTGTCTATAAATACAATCTGTGTGTCTATTTTGTACTTAAGGGGCTCCCAGCTTTTATTCTTGTGGATGCTTTAAAAAAATCAATCTGTCAGTTGTGTAAACATTAGGAATGGCTTGTACAGTCCAGATAAAATCCAAATATGTGAAAGGTAGCAGGAGACTACTAAATTAATTAGGAATTTCTACCATACTTTGAAATTTGGCATTCTTATGAACAACAACCACAACTGTCTAAACATTTGAGGTGCTTAAAAAATGTAGTGTTCCTGCATGCATGCAAAAGAATCATATTCGGTCATGGTTTGCAACTCTGAGACCTGTGAATTAAAGGCATTCTGTGTATTATAGCATTCTTGTTTATATGTGTTAATTATAAATCTTCCACCTGTCAGTAAAACATTTTGCAATTTCCCTGTTCTATGTTCTCTGTTTATATAGCACAAAACTTCACACAATCCTCCTTCCCTTCAGAAAAAAACAACTTACTTTTTACTCCAGTTCATTAAAGTTCCAGTACATGTTTTAGCCAGCATCTTATTTATACTTGTAATCTCTTCCAGGGCAAATTGTAGATGTTTCTTCTAAAGTTTTGGTTCAGGGAAATGGTAGAACATTAGGAGGTGCAGAGTGTTTAGGACCTTCCAGACCTTAATATCTCAGGAGAGTGTCATGGGCACAAGATCTTTCATAGAGGAGGGGAGCAGTGTCTAACTCTTATGCTGGGTGATTTAGAAACACAATAAATCAACTGACACGTTGATTATGATGATAAACTTGCTGTTTGTTGGGCCTCTGTGAAGCCTCATTATTCATACATGTCTACATAATGTTACTGAATCACTCTGTGTTGCATCCATTTTACACTCATGGCTAGTCCATGCTCCCTCATGAGTACGAACAGCAGGCAATAACTGAGGACACTGAGTAGAAATAGATGGAGCAGATTACTTTGCTAGTGGTCATGAATATATATATATATATATATATATATATTGAAAACTGTCCCACACTCTGGGTCTTTATTAAACTTTATTTCTACTAGAAAATTGTTATCTTGATAAAGGCAAAGCACTTGAGCAGAAACGTTGATCACCATGTCCTCACTTGTTATTTTAGAACAGGATTTTATATTAAAGTAGCAATAGTGCTCTTTATTTTAAAGATCCAAGAGCGCGGTACATTTATTTTTATATTTATATTAAGTTTTAATCTGCCTAATTGATATCTAGCAGCAATAGTAAATTACAGTCACATTGCAGAAGATCTAAAAATTGTCCTTCCATCTGTACTGAACTTCAAAAGATAAAGGCAATGCAGGGGTAAGTGAGGGTACAGAAAGGTCTCATTTTAAGAAGAGAACTCTGCCTGAATGTCATTTCCAACTGGAGGTAATTCTTTTTTTAGACATATGATGACATTATATGATAATTTTTTTTCTGGTCCTTTGAGGGAGCCAAAGGTAGTGTTGATTAAGTATTGCCTTCTCTTCCCTGACTATACAGGAGATTATAGAAACAGTTTTCTGTTTGTCATAAGTAAATATTAAAGTAAATATTTCTGTCATAAACCTCTTCAGCTCTGCTACTTATCTCTAAGGGCAAAATTTATTAAACTCAGAAAAGCCATTTACGCTTTTCCAAGTTTAATAACTCAGGAGAAGGATTTGAAGTTTCTCCTGGTAAATATCACGAGATTTGCCTCGTGCGATACTTGACGTGACCAAACTTTTTTTATTGAATATATATATATATATATGGCTACCCTTTCCATAGATATATTTAATAAAAAAAAATAAATCTTGCGATATTTGAGAAACGTCAAATCCTTCTCCCGATTAAACTCAGAGAAGCCAAAACGGCTTTTCCGAGTTAAATAAATTTAAGTGTGTTTGCACAAGCTAAAATTCATTTAAAAGCCAACAGTCATCCTTAAAGTCAAAATGAGATTTATTTGTGTTTTTACTTGTAGAAATATAATATATCTTTGATAAAGTTGTCTAATACACTAATAATAAAACAAAGATAAAGACATTTGGTGCACAAACAATGCTTGTAAGTAAATTATCATTACTTATTATTATTCTATGTTCATTTTGCAACATCTGTCAATGCCAATCAGTTCAGTCATTTTTTGGTGGCAAAAAACCCTAATATATTTGTAAAAGTTTTGACGACTTCAGAAGAAACATTGTTAAGCCCTGAAGTTCATTGACCATTCAGCCTGATTTTGAACAACAATGTAATTGAGAGGTTGACTAACCCAAAAGCAGCACAGATATTGTTGGTGTGAGCACAAAACTAAAGTAAAGCAAATCAATTTCTTGTCATTTTCTAACATATCACTGTCATTGCTGCTGGTTCTCACCTGTGCTTCACTAAGTGTATTATATAACAAGATCTATGGAATCAAAAATGTTTTTGTACCACCTTTGGTTGTTATGAATAATGCAAATAGTTTTTTTCTTTATGAATATATCATATGAGCAAAGTCCAATTAGAACCCAACACTGTAAGTCAGTATTTTGCACAAAATATGACAATGGTATGGCTGAGACTACTGTGAACCCCTCTGTGGCTGTAGTTGCAGTGCCTGCCAGATCACTACTAGTGTTAGCATTTGTTACACCACTGGTTTAGATGTATTCATTTTATCTTGCACTTGAGGATTCATTTCTATAAATTGAACAGGGGGATAGCAGCCTTTTTATTATACATTATGTTTGTGCCACTTTACCTCCAATGTTTATTAGTTATTCATATAACTATAGTGACTACATTATATGAATTTTCCTCTATAAACATGTTTAACTAGAATTCTCTACCAACATTTGCCTTTCAATTGAATATTTGTTCAACGTTTTACAAAAGTGTAGATGCAGCGAGTTTAACACAAGTCTTCATTATGCTGAGATCTTAAGCATCTGATCCACAAGATGAATATTTTGCCTAAAGTGCATTTGTTAGAACCATAGGGTTTCCATTTTCCTTGGAAAAGCAAATGTTGCAAGTGTGGCAATCCATGTTTTTAGAAACTGTCTTATACTCTTTCCCTCCACACTTCTTTAATGCCTTTCATTTTATAATGTGCACTTAAACAGCCTTTCATAACCACAGGTTTTTTATTTTTTTGTAACTGAACTTTTAACTGAAATGAATTTTTTTTTTAAATGTTATTATAGATTCTTATCAGTTATGCAAAAGTGTTATGTGGTATTTTTTTTATTTATTTTTTTAAGCTTTGCCTTTTATGTTCGAGAAGTTGAAACAAATCATCAATAGTTGCCCATTCTTGAGTCCAGTAACAGGCCACATTTATACATTTTGTTTTATGCCACTTCTTCACATAAATAGATGAATGAATGCAAAGGCAATTTAATCTCACTCTGCATTAAATCCATTAGTTGCAGGAAATAGTCTGGGCATAGATATTTTTGGCCGCCTTTTATTCCAGCAACAGGAATGCAAAAAAAAATTGTCGGCTCAGAATCGGTCAAAGGCTAAAATATAGATGTGTTTAATGGATATTTCCTCTGTCTAACTAATAGACAGGTTGACATGTTCCATCTAGTTACTCTCTCTCAGCTGTTCAGAATAGAATATGTGCCTTAGAAAAATGTGAGTTTCTCCCCTTCTAACATTATTTTTTTTTTCTGTGAAATAATTACCAGATGGAAGAAATTACACATTGAACCAAGACTACAATATATTTAAAGTTAGAGATTGCATGGGCACTTATGTGTGCTCCATTGATGCATAAACATCATAGTACAATTTTGTCTTCATGCTAACCTCTTTGTGATATTTATGATGTCATAAATGTAATATAAAAATACAGTATTTGCAACTGTGTTTTGATATTATAAGAATAATAGAATCCTTCTCCCAAGCCACTATTATATTATAAAACAAAAATTAGATATCTACATTGTTGTAATGGTTTCTGCTTATGTTTCACCTCTAAACTTTTCTTTAATGTTGGATATAAGCATGGGTGTTTACTCTTTAGCCCCCCCCCCCCCCCCCCCCCCCCCCGCCATCTGGTTAGCTCTGGTTAGTTAACAAAGAAAATCTTCCCTTTTCCTGGGTTACCTCTTTGGGTTTTTGCACAACCACAGGATCCTTGTTTTCTCATAAAGAATTTTCACAATTCCAAATTCCAGATTACAGCTCCCATATTCCTACCCAAACTGGCTCTCCCAGCTGCCTTTAAATTAGGCTCTAGAATGCACCAGGGGTGACTTGTAAAACCTGGACTGACCTCTAATAATAGGTTTTTAATAATTGGGGTGTGACTTAGATCATGTAGCTATTTCCCAGTCCAGGCCAAATTAAAAGGTTTAAGGATGAGCATGCTCAGTGAGATCAAACACAAAGAGACACAGTTTCTGTTTGGAATATGATCTGGTTTATTGATTGTCAACACACACTTTTAATACATTATCCATAAGGTAGAACAAAGAGAGGACAGTCCCATATGGGATGGATTATAACTTCTATAACTATTGGTTGTTGGTTACAATTCTCCAAATTTATTGGTTCGATAAGTATTACAAACATCTAAGTACATATATGGGCTATAAAATCTGGTCAATTAAACTCTAACAATGTTATATTAAGTTTTGTGAAAGTATTCTGAAGACCATCACTCAGATAAGCCCTGCATCTCTTTTACCCCCTTTCGATGGCTGTTGTAAAACATTGTTATAACTGTTTTTTTCTCAAATTCCTTAAGCAAGGTCACAGACAGCTAAAAGGTAACACAAAGTTTTGAGATGGTGAAGCTATAGCTAAGATGGATACTACAGACCTATCATGGCTGATGTTCCACATGTCCTTCCATCACAGGGGCAAAATATCTCCCTTTAAACACTACATCCTCACATTGTCTATGTATAACAATAGCATGTAAAATAACAATTACACAGGCTACTTTGCTCCGTATAAGTAAATGTACATAGCATAAGAAAGCTTAATGTAATGTGATAGACTTAACATTCCAGGGAATAGTGTACAATCAACTTGCCTTAGGCTCTCTCAAAGCTGCTGATGCTGTTGTACTCTTCTGCTAGCTACTGTAACAAAGTCACTTTTCCCATTGTCATATGTTGAGAAAATATAATAAATATATTCATAGAATGCCTGGATCATAGGTTTTTACTTAAAGCTGCTGTGTTTTTACTGTTTCATTTGAAAATAACAGGGGTGAAATATCTGTCTGTCTGTCTGTCTGTATGAAAATGTTACATTCTATAGTCCCTTTTCGAGCACCCAGACAATTGTGTAGTATTTTCTATGCTACCTACATAGCAGTTATGTTTGCATAGATAATCATCCACTCAATTACAAGTGTGCTTATAGGAATAATATTTCATCCTAAATTAGTTTACACAGAGTACATCTTTACATTGAATTATCCATGTGTGTTATTCAGTTCATACATTTACTGAAAGACTTCCATTTCAAAACCAAGTCAATAACCAATTCTCCTGATTAGAATTTTCAGTGCATCTGTAGCTATTTGAACAGACTGGCAGCCAAGGGCACCCTGTGGAGATAAAAATATTGGCCTTATAGGTGTATGGTGGAATCCTTTCTTAAAGAAATTACAAAAGGAATGTATAACTGTATTATCATTACAAATCATTGTGCATTGTAAATAAGAGCTTACAACCTTCAAAGTTACCTTTAGTGTTCCTGTCTGCTTGCTTTCTGAACACTGGTGATAATTAGAGATCAGTGCCCTTTAATCAAAAATCTACTACTTTTTCAGTATAATTTTATTTTTTTTAATGTAATGGAACACAGATTGTGCAGAAATTGTTCCTTGTTTAACAATTTATAGTATTTAATCATGTCAATTGGTTCACTGTGCATTGTTTGAAATTAGCAAGAATACAGCATAAATAAAGTCAGTTCTTCCCTTGATGAGTTAGCTGTTCTAAAAACAAAACATTTTTAAGCTAATTTATTTTACTTTATAGATTTGTCTTTACTGATGGCAATGAGGTATCACACAAGAGTTACAGAAGAGCTTCTTTCTATGCCATTAATTTACCCAAACAATGTAAATAGAACGCATTGGAATGTTTTTTCATCAGTGGGTATAACATTAGAGGGGGTCCTGATTTGCTCCCTAGTATCATTATATATTCACAAACCTTAGCCTGCAATGTGTTACTCAACACGGTACATCCTGTTAGGTTTTCCTAGAGAAAACAGTGTTAGACCCCTCTCTCTTGGTCATGTGTGATTTTTGAAGGGGGGCATTCTCTTTCTTTCCATATCCATGGAGTAGGAGCAGTGTTCCTGTTTCAAAAATACGTTTTCAAGTTGTTTTTAAAGAGCACAAAACACTCAAATTTAAAAACATGGCCCTAAGTTGTTATATAGCTGTAACATTTAGCAACCAATGAACTGATTGGTTTGACTGGAATCATATATTTAGAATTTATTTTATTAATGATTGTTATAGGACACTACAGAGGAACATATTGAGCTCAGTTTATTTCATAACCCCTACGTACTTCCTAAATATAATGATAACAACACGAAAATAATACCTAAAAAAATGAACATGGAAAAATGAAAGGGATATTTACAAATACAAGTATTATTCCATACACTAATACATTTAAAACAGTGCTTTTAAAAAAAAATGACATTATTTAAAAAAAAATTGAAGCTTTAGATTGGTCTTCTGTTACATTTGCACAAACGATAGACAAAAATGAACCTTTTTATACAGATATTGTTATATTAAAACTATCTTTATCATTATCTTTTTTTAATGTTTTCTACTAACTACTTAACTAGGTAGGGAAGAGGTTGCTAGAATCTTGATTGCATAGAAAAAGACTGTTTTGGGAGAAACCTTGTATTGTTACACTAGGAAGAGAGATTAAAGCATTGGCTGAAGCATCTATGATATAGGACAGTGATGCCCAACCTTTTTTGGCCTGGGGCCATATAAATTTGCAACACGCGTGTCACGGGCTGCTTCAAAGTCACGACCGCAACAAATTTAAAAGTTACAGCTGCAGCAATTTTCCATAGTAAAGTTGCGACTGCGACAATATTCTCATTATAAAGACGCAACTGTGACAATAACAGTCTATTGCGACTGTCTTTAGCTGGTGAATTATCATTTATACACAACAATTTTGACTTAAGAATTTGGGCTGCTGGACTAATATGGCCCGCGGCCGTAGGTGGGGAATCACTGATATAGGAGATGGGGTCTTGGGTCAATTGGCAATATATAAATAAGCCTTCACTTAGCAATATACAGTATATGGAAACTTGACTTTAAGGGTCAGTTATCACACAGCGTATATATGCCATGTATTATAGAAATGCGCGTCTAAAAAATATGCTGTGTATTTATACGCAACATATTTTCTAGACGCACATTTATATAGGATCTATCCGACTCCAGTGTGCACACTCCCTTGGCGCTCGATGCTCCTCCTATCTGGCTGCATTTTGTGTATATATGCCAGCAAAAATGCGATGGCCAGCGTTCCCCACACAGCGGATTTGCATCATATGCTAGTGTGGCCGGAACTAAGTAAGTCCATAGTTTTACACTGTGCGGCTTTTGCTGTTTTTATGCCAGGCATAAAATGCCAGTGTGAACCTAGCTTTAACTGAGTTAGTGCTGAGCACTCACTGATGCTGAGTTTCTGTTTGCAAGTAGAAAGATGAACACTATTCAGTGCTGGAACAGTTTGGCAAAAACATTTTATATTCAATTTTTTAATATAATTTGCACCAATATCATTTCATTACCAAGAAGCAAATAAATAAATTCATTTTAGCCTTATCTTTGTGACCTAAAAGCATTTTTGATCTTTCTTTAAAATAGTACTGCAAAGGGGGATATTTTCACTGCCTCTACCACCTTCTTTCTCAAATGATCAAAAGGATCTTTTTTTCTCTAAGATCTGTGGATTAACATTGCCGGATAATATGCTCAACTAGATGGACTTGTGTCTGTTTTTTTACTTTAAAAGCTCTAATACTGTGTTAGACTGTAATATGAACATCACCTCACCTGATACTAATTTTACAGACTCAGCTGCTTGGGTAGCTTAAAATCAGTGCTTTAAACACTAAATTAATATGTTAATATTCTCACTGGTTAAGCTTTGTTGCTTAACAATTCTACATAACACTTTATACATTCCAACCTCTTCAAACATATCTGAAGATATATTCATTTATAAATATTTCACTAAGAAATGGGGGTGAGCAGAGTAAGGTAAGTGACTGTGCTGGCATGGCAGAAACAAGTGGGGACCTGTGGGGAAAAAAACATTTGCACTACTTCAGAATCCAAATATTCAGAGCAAAAGAAGGTCCAACAGACCTCTGTCTACATCTTAGACCTTCAAATACAACTGACCTATTGATGAGAAAATATCTCCTCATGCTGACTTCATTAACTTCATTAACTATCAGAGTTTGGCTGTCAGGAAATGGTTAAGATGGGAATTTTGTAAAGAGCTATTTGACATCAGGAGTAAGGCATTTAAACTTTTAAACTTGCCCAACCCTGCCCCCAGTCACCGAAGTATTTTGGTTCACAAAGTGTTAAGGAAAGTGTGTTTCCTTCTTATACACATTGCTGTTTGGCATCTGATTCATTGGTACACATTCTCTGGCCTGTTCTTGACTTCTGACTGTCTACTCCCTTACTGGCTCTTCTCCTTCTTCACTGAAGCCAATGGAGGTCTCTCTTTCCTTTCCCTCTTGGGACTCTCTGCTTTACTCTACTATTAGATTTTCTGGCAGTCATGATTGCCAAACAACTGAGTGCTTCTCTTGTTACGTGATGCTATTTTCCAGTATTCTCCTGTCCTTAGTAGTTGGCAAAGACAGTGAGGGTTATGGAGTCACCAGAAAGCAAAGTCCGAAATGTCGCATAATTGTGTGAATTTTCCAACTAATGATGGTCGCACACTACCCAATAGACAGCTACTGTTGCTATTTCATTACAGGAATATTGTCGCGGTTGCAACTTTACTATAGTGAATATTGTTGCTGTCACGACTTTACTATTATTTGCTATGGAAATCTGCTGTTTGAGAATACTCAATTTGGTCAATAACCCCCTGTGTCTAGTCTTCCCAACACCAGTGCCATTCCTCTTTCTCCCTTAAGCCTAGCGCTGAGTGTTTCAGGGAAAAACCAAGATGCAGTGAAGTTATCTGGAGATTTAAAGGTGACCTGCTCACTCTAATTCCTTGACAGCCAATTGGTATTTTGGAAAGCCCCTTCACAAATATAGCTTCCCTATATTTGTGAAGTCTTGTGAAAACAGGAGGGATTAACATGTTCTTGCTTTACACATTACCTCTTCAAACTAAACTAAACTGCTGTTCTAGAAGATCACTTCCTTTTAATTGATAAGCATTGACCTCGACCAGTATTAATTCATTACACATAACTCAAATTTACAAGCAAAACTGTTGCTTTGTATTAGAATTGCAACAAAAAGTATAATGACATCGAAGATACAATATTACATTGAACACTGTCCAATCTATAGTTTATGATGTTATTTCATCAAAGATCTTCATGGAAAAAAAGATTTGTTGGCTGCATAAAGCTTGTTTTGGGATGTCTGCATCTAAGCATTCGGTTTCCTTTACGCATCAAATTACTACTTTGTAGTGCAGCCAAAGAGACTTTAAACCTTCTTAGCAGAGCTTATTATATAATTAGATTTTTGTATTCCAATAACATATCTCTATATTGGTTAAACTTTTATGAACTGCAAGAACTAATTTACCTCTTTAAAAAAAAAGTCATTTTTTTTATACATAACTAACCTAAAAGTATAATTGCTTTTTCACATTACTGCTTAGTCACAATTACACTAATCATTTTGCTGCTGGCCAAATAGCTGACAGTAGGTTGAAGTCATTATGTTCGGCAAGTTCAGTAGACAAAATAAAGCCAAACTATGTTATAACCGATTGAGTGCTCATTTCTATGCAGACACACTGTCTGATGTTATCGGTCTTTGACCTTTATTTTAGAATTTAAATAATGAAAATATCTATCTATTAGTATATATTATGATATATAAAATGAGCATTGCAATACTTGGTGTTACCTTTTCTGTTGGACTAACAGTCAGTTTAGATAGACAAGCTTTCAAGAGGTCTGTCCTCCCCTTCTCAAGTCTCTCTTTCAGACCTCTTGAAAGCTGTGGACTGACATGACCACTCTATCCTACCTTATATATATATATATATATATATATATAGTATTCATTGCATGAGTATGGAGAACATCCCTACAATTTCTACTTGTACTCAATCAAAATCTATTTAATTTTATTGTAAAATATATTAGATGACAAAAAGCACCATTGGGTTTTGCTTTGGAAACAGTAGGCTCTTCCGTTTACTGCAAAATCTGCAAAAAACATATATTTATGTTTACAAAAATACATATATCATCTAATAAATTTATGACAGTGCTTTACTTGGATGCTATTCAATTTCCCTTGAAGCTGTATTACATGTATTGGGAAAAGTATGGTTTCTTTTCAAATAATGGAAAATAAATTAGACTTCAACAAATGACAGGGAATTTTATTGCTTAGATACTGAAACTAAACTGCAAAATATCTAAGGTAATATCAATCCACCTTTTCTTTAAACAGACTCTAGCCTCAGAACTTCCAGTTTTGTAAAATTACATCTGTCTTAAAACCCTGCCATTTGTAAAAAAAAATAAATAATATTACATTGAAAAATATAATAAATCACATAGAATCTCAGTTTTTTGGTTTGGGCTGGTTCTACATTCCTGTTTTGTAAATGTTTTATAAAATGTAAACTTTAACAGTAACAAAAAAAACCAGAAACATCAAAGCTAAAAATGGCCCAAGTGCTTTTATAATTTCTGTATTTAAAGCACACTTCCAGAAATTGTTGATCTCCAATAAGTATTTAATTGTAAGAATACATTTATTTTTATTTTGTTGTGCATTCTGGGGCATTTCATGAATATATACATAATCTAAAGTTCCATTGAAAGGGCGAAGGGCGGAACTATCTAGTTACCCAACAACTAAAAGATGGCTGTGATCTTCACAGAAAAAAATAAATAAACTCAAAAATGAATGTTGAAAATAAGATTTTTACAAAGACTGTGTACGTTTAACTATTCTGAACTGCTGTAAGGATTAGTCTTGCTGACTGGAATTGTCAACCATCAGTAAATTTACCATCTGGAAAAATATAGTCAGAAATTAAATAAGTAATAAAAACATGGCAGTGTTCTAATTCTATACCCTTACTGACTTAAAACATATTCAACTTTATACTTTATTTGATATTTTATATGTTCAATGACAACCAATATTTTTATGAACGCATTAGTAGGCAATACCAACATTTAAAAAATATATAATCAATATAAAATTGATGATTGGAAACTGTGAACATTGTGCTTAGGAATGAAAAGGTAGAGTAAAATCTGTTTGCATGTATATAGTGAAAACAATTATTTTCTCATCAGCTAGCTCATAAATGAAAGCATTTTTTAGCATGCACTTTTAAACAGTTCATTGAAAGAATCATTTGTTCATTCTGCACTCATCTGGGTTTATTTATTCCTTTTATGAAAATTGTCACTCATGTGCAATCAATTTACTGATAGAAGCAATCAGCTATGCTTCTGATCTATGATAATCCACACACAAGAAGATTCCAAAAGATTTATTTAAAGACCAGTGACACCATAAAAAGTATGGTATGGCAGTTACTCCTGCATAATACTTGTAATATTGTCTTTAAAGTTGCATTCCTGATTTGTATTGATTTTCTTCCATGTAGTTTCAGCCATTTTTATCTGTTAATTAAACAAACCCCCACCTAGTATTATTGTTACCTATGGAGCCACAGACCAAAAAAATAAGGAATTTAGCTTCAAGGAATGGGAGATGGGTGGTCTCGTAGGGTTTCTTGCATTGAAATCTGTTGCAATGACCCGAGTACTGCATTCACCAGACATCAACACAATTTCTATCCACTCCTCGCGTGTTAACCTCTGCAACATGTCAATGGCTGTAAACAAAGAGAAACTTATAAATAATTCATGAAAGAATAAAGTTACGTTAAAACCAAGCACACAATTGTTTTCTTGTGAAATTTTCAATAAGTTTGATATGTTATGTGACCGTCTTTCCATTGGAAAAAATAAAGTTTTATCCAAAATTGCTGACTTAAAAATGGCCACCATGGTCAACACCCATCTTGAAAAGTTTCCCCCCTCCCATATACTAATGTGCCACAACCAGGAAGTTGATATCACCCCAACCATTTTCATTTTGTTTAGGTGTATCCACATAAATGGCCCATCCTGAATATAAAATTGAATATAAACCAAGAATTTTGTTAATGGAAATTCATCTGTAGGGGCTAATTCTCTTGCCTTGGAAATGTACTGTAGAACATAAAAATATACTTAGAAACCATCCTATAACAATAATTCCTAATTAAGAAGCTAGAAAGTATGTAATAAAAAGTTTTTTTTTTCTACACTTAATTTTTCCCATAGTCTTAAACATTTTTGTCAAATA
>WMED01012837.1:0-14661 GCA_019650415.1 Pipa parva
TACCCATAACTTGTAATGTTATTACACTGAAGGATCAGAATAATTCCCTGGATCAAGATTTCACCTCCAGTTATCTAGTTCCCATAACTTACTGTATAATGTTCTTACACTGAAGGAAAGCATCCAAACCAGTTTTGAACTCCTTATTGGATTTAACCATAACACCTTCTTCAGGCAGAGAATTCCATAACCTCACTGTTCTTACAGTAAAAAAAAACCCTTGTATGTTGAAGCAGAAACTTTCTCTCCTCTAAACGTAGAGGATTCCCTTTTGTAATACTGTACTTACAGTTCTTGGTATAAATAGATTGTGGGAGAGATCTCTGTACTAACCTCTAATTTATTTATACATATCTATCAGGTCACCCTTTAGTCTTCTTTTTTCAAGACTAAACAAGACCAGTTTTGATAATCAGGAAAAAAATTATATCCATTCTTAGCTAGATCAGTTGAAAGCTTGTATGTTTTAGTAAGTGGGACTGAAGACTGCTTATTCCAAACAATGAACTTGTATCTGGCACTAAGGCACTCTTACCTTGACTAAGCTTTTTCTATAATGTTTATTTATTTTACAGCCATTTTTGCAGGCAACTGTTACACTGTTTGACTTAGATTGTCCAAAGTCTACAGTTGAGCATGACTTAACCCCTTCGCTACGTGTCATGGCGCTGCGCCATGACACAGAAATAATTGTCGCGTCCATGTCATGGTGCAGCGCCATGACCCGGAACCCCCACCCGCGTACGGGTTTGGTCGCAGTGCCATGTTACGGAGCCATGCTTTATCTTGCTCTGTACGGGGTATGGCGCTGCAACAAGGTGACAAACCCGTATGTCCATACGTGGAGAAGGGGTTAATCATGTTGCTAGTTTACTCTAATGCCTCAGTCAAGCCAGATGATTCGGTCACTTCCACTAACTTGTATAAATGTAATACACAGAGAAAATGATTATTCTTTGAACACAGCACTCTATCACCTCCCACTATTTATGGGGATAAAATGAATACTGTTTATAAATGGAAATGTGTCCCTTTAAAGTAAATGTAATATGATCAATAATGGTTTAGAAGTGTTGCAAGTTTAGGCAATATGACCTGCAATGGCATTCTCCTCCTTCCAAACACTTCTGTTCTTCTTCATTTACTATAGAAAAATGTCAAGTACTGGGCCGCCTTATTGGATGAGATTTCAAGCAAAGAGTAGATACGGCTGAGTAGTATATTATAGAGTAGTATATACACTCATTATAGAAAAGTTTTGTCATAATGCCTCATTTTAATATCTTTTCAGAAAAAAGAAGAGAGCGGTAATGATGATGGTCATTGTTGTCCTCTTTTTCACAGCCTGCTGGGCCCCTTTTCATGTAGTTCATATCCTGTTTGAATATAGTAAGTTGATTTATCAAGTCAAGTTATTTGGATAATAAGCAAAAACCACATTATATCCCTCATTAATTTGAGTCTGGAGTCAGCCACATTTAATTATATCTTTATATGTACAATATATGTATTCACTGTACAGGGGAGCTACACAAATAAAAGATTACTTCTGATTGGTTGCTGTGGGTAAGTAGACCTCCCTACAGTAAAAGTTCCCTCACAAATGGGGCAGTTAGGTCTCCATTTTAATCATCGATAACTCATAAAAGCGCCATGTACAAACAATTAATTTCTTTAATGTTGAATGAACTTAAATTAGCCCATCTTAGAGGGAACTTTACTATACCATTGATTCCATTATTTCAGTTGTTCCAATGTATGCATGGGGCACATAATGTTACTAAGGTAGAAATAGATTTGCTTTCAATTTTGAGTATGTAAGGTATGATTGCTGCACTACTACAACAACTGACAGTGTAGCTGTGTACACACCAATGGGATAACTATACCCGCAACTTATAATATTTGGTTTTTGGCACATCTCAGCTACTAAAGAACATAATCTTTTAATTCTTCAATTATAACAATGTAACAATGTCAGATGTAATTAAGTGATTTAACATATTATGATATGGATATTATCCTTCAGGCTAGTTAATCTACCAAGAACATATTCTGATCTTTTTTACCCTAATCCTATCTCAACTATAGAACTTTTTTTGGTTAAAAAATTAAATTTTAAAGTTAAAAACAGGGATGACATAATATATCATTATTTGTAACAAATAATGATGATGTGGCTGTACGATCTAGGTTTCAACACAGACTTCAGCACAGGGTTTAATATAATTGTTCATCATTTGTACAAAATGGTCCTAGAAGCAAATGACTTTTGCAGTCAATACAGTGGTAACATTTTTCATGTTAGTAGGCTGGTCCCTTTAAAATTCTATATTGTTCTGTTCAGATACTCTGAGTGGTAACATTGGAGGTCTACCTACAGGATCATGTGGTTCCCATTATTCCCTGGCACATTAATTCTCACACACCCAAAACGCCAACTTCTAATCAGCTAATAAAGTTTACCTTTAATTCTATGATAATATTGACTAATAGAGGTTTCAGTTCTTCTCCTTCCATCTTTTTGCCCTTTTCTGTGCAACTCAGACTTATTTTACAAAACAAAAAATTAAAACACTTGATTAAATGAGAAATACAAAGTAATTCAAAACCATAATCCAGTTCAATTAAGCATAGCAACCCATTATCAGTTAGCATTCACTGGTATAAGTAAATTAGATTACCAGACATCAGTAAACAATTGCCCCATTGATGAATTCCCCTAATAGTCAGACCTGGGAATTTGTCAGATTGTATTCAGAGAGTCTGTTTATGTGTGATACATACATAAACTCCATCCAAACAGAGATGGATGCAAATAACACAGTGTCGGCTGTAATGTACAACCTTGATTCCACGTGTCCTGCTAGACACGTAAATAATAGTAAATCGCAAAAAGCAAAGCACGTTTGATGTAGCAAAGTATAGCAAAGCTAAAATTTATTCAGGTGCATTACATATTTCAGGTGCCAAACCCTTTTTCAAATGTGCTCACAGTGAAATAAAGACATTGAAACCCCACCCCCTAGTGAGTCCACCAATTAAGTCCATAATTGCAAAGAAGGACTGACCCCTGGTTCTTGGGCCTGCTTTCAAAATACAAGTCCATCAGAGGTATAATACTGGTACTGCAATTTAGGCCTACCATAGGGTAGTCAGGACGTGCAAAGTATAAATTTTTATATGAAATATAAATTACAATATTTGAATACAATGAGTTTTAGAACAATAAGCAAATATAAAAGTTACATCATACAGAGACTTTCTGCCAATTTAACAGTATCACTACACAATGAATTATGGACTAGGCAGTCCAAAAAGATTATCTGTAAAAAAAAAAAAACCAGAGAAAATCAATAAGCTAGCGCAATTATATAGTAAAATTACAAAAAGGGTTTCTCAGACCAGTGGTCATTAAGACCAAAAGGTTGTGTACAGTTAATTCTCCAGATCCAAGTTGCTTCCTTCTGTAATAGAATCTTTCTAATATCCCCACCCCTGCTGGGTAGTTTAGCTAATTAAAAACTGTAGCTTTGTTACACTTTGCAACAGCAACCTTCCTTTTCTTTTTTCCCTAAACTGCATCCAATACATTTACTATTTAGCTATTTTATTAAGGGGGAACGAAAAGCACAGACTGCCTCCTCAAGCACGCTGGGCCGATAGGGTTGTATACTAGACATGGCACAGACAGCAGAGGGTAATCCTAAATCCCTGCAGTGAAGGTGCTGTTGTTCTTCATGCTCAGCTGACTGCAGGGCCAGGCCCCTACCTATCTGAAAGGTATGTGATTTTAGCTGCCCTTTAATAAGAATAGGGTTCTAGATCTATAACAACAGTTTTGTTTGGTAACTAAAGATAATGTGACACTGTGAAGAAGTGTAGAAATAAAGAGCAAATTGCATTTATTTTTTGCAACATAAACATCCTGACATGTAATCAGAATCTTTTTGCCTTGCTGCACTCAGATGACCTGGAGGAAGAATATGATGACGTTACTGTGAAAATGATTGTTGCCATTGTACAAGCAGTTGGTTTTTTCAACTCCTTTAACAATCCTGTGGTATACACATTCATGAATGAAAACTTCAAAAAGAGTTTGGTGGCCATAATCTTCTGCCACTTCCGAGCCCAAGAACCGGTGGAGCCTGTGGATAAGAGAGACAGCCAACAGTCAGAGAGACGCAATAGAGGAGTTACAATGCTTCCTGGTAGGAGAGATGGACGGAGCGCCCACAGTCACCTTAGTGCAGAGAACTTAGAACTCCGATTGTGTGATCAGTTTCCAACTGGCAGACTTGAGACTGTAGCGTACCCAATGGTTAACTCTCACAAAGACTTACTTCCAAATGGACAATCAGCATAATCATTGTGGAAATGGGATTTATGTTGGAGTAAATTGGGGTAATTGAAAATGGAATGGAGTTTTCATAAGAACTTAATGGGTGGGATCTTATTACAGAGCCTGCTTTGGAGATACAAAACAGCATGAATGTCAATCAAAAGCAACAATCAGCTGAACTTTAAATTGTGGTAAACACTAGAAGAATACTGAAGCAAAGATATGGAAGACTCTTATAAGGGAAAAATGTAATAAAATTGGAAAAGACGGATTTCACTTTTCCGAGTTTATTCTGGCGAGATTTTGGAAGTTTCTCACGGTAAATATCGCAAGATTTTATGGATTGATATTTACTGACAGAAACTTTCGATCAGGTTTTTCTATCTCGATTTTTCGATAGAAAAGTAGCCATACTACTAATGTATAGTATGGCTACCTTTCCACTGAAAAATTTGATCGAAAAACTCAATTGAAAAGTTTCGGTTTGTAAATATTGATTGAAAATATCGAGCGATTTTTACCGCACGAACGGCCAAGATGTTCTCGGGATAAACTCGGAAAAGCAAAATCGTGCTTTTCCGAGTTTATTACATTTCGCCCTTAGATGAACGAGCATTATGTAAAATCATATTCAGGTTGATAACTAACAGTCTCAATGATTTTCTTTCATTTTGTGATTGAATATGAATATTTGATACTAAGATTTTATGAAAGTAAGGGAAGCCATGTTTCCTTTCTTCTCAGGATACTGTAATGCTAGTGCATAAACACATTTGGAATAGAACTTTGGAGAATCTGCTTTTGCTTATACACTTATAGAGTGCTTATCTCTCTATTGACTAACAATAGTCTACCTGATATCAGTGGTTGCCAGGATACTGAGCAGTAACATACTGAAAATAATACATTGGATGTCCCTTATATAGGAGATTTGGAAATTAATTACGATAGTGGCACAATGTGCACTGTAGACTTTAAAAAACTTGTACTTTTCCATTTGTCCTTTGGGCTGTAGAATGATGGTGGCATAAAATGGTACCAAAAAGCATAGCCTGACCAGTATTGTAAACCAACAGTACACTTTTCTGAAACTATTGGACCTACCTATAGATTGTCCAAGTTTTTAGCAATTCCCTCCTGCAGCTCACATCTGCGCATATTTAAATGTGCTGATTGGTTTAGCACAGTTACTGCATGCTCAGGCCTTTGCTGTGTCTAGGAGGTCGGTACTAAACCACAAGATTCCTTGTCCTTCATTTCAATGTGAAACAAAATCTCATACTGCCAGAGGAGGGTACCCAGTACCCAGGTAAAGACTACTCCTGATGCGTCACGTACCTCTGGTGTCATGATGTTGCAGTGTTTTTTTGTCTTTTTTTTGGGAAAATATCAGGTCAAGAGATCCCTAGTTACTCATTTCTAATTCTAATTTCTGTGGTCTTTTCAACAAACATTTCCTTCCTTCTTCCTATTCGATCTGACACATCTAAATCAATGTGCTCATTTTACAGGAGGTGGTATAGATAGAAATGAGCAGAGCACAGAGAGAAACATCTTTGGCAATGCAAGATAGATGGGGGTTATTCATCAAAGTCCGAATTCGCCTTGCATAGTATCTCTGTGTCTGTTCACGTCAATACAATTAGGAAGTTGCGAATTCACTTATTCTTATTCATGAAGCAGCAGAGAGCGACAGACGCCGTCGCATGTATTGTGCGTCATAATCAGTCATACAAAAGGATAAGAAGTCATGCAGAGTGAGGATATTTCCTCCAGTGAAGCGCAGTGACAACAGTTTCATCATATCTCACTAACTGTAAATAAATGAAAAATACTTATTTTTATATGACTCCATGTGCCTAGTTCATGTTTAATAGTAGACTAATTTAGTTGCAGTCATCGTCATCATTGTTACTTTAGAATAAATAGTTGACTATTACACAACACTGGAGCCCTGCATCAAACCCCTCAATTCACCGCTCTGATCTGGCGAAGGCAAACAGGTGAACTCGGAGCAGTACACCCTGCAGAATCCGCCCCGAAGGTTCGACAGAATCCATTGCATGCTAAATAGCCGAATTACCTGTGCATGTAAATTGATGCGAAGAGCTCCGTAAGTGCACGACTGGAGTAAGCGTCAGAATTGGTCGCAAATTCAACAACATTGCAGAGATTGTTGAATAAGTGGAATCAGAGAAGTCACGAATGGACATGAATACAGACATTTACGCGACCGTTTGGACTTTGATGAATAACCTCCAGAATATCAGGCCTTTAAAGAGAAAAGTCAACAAGAAGCTCAGTGGTTACTCTAAAGCTCTAGCTCCCAGAATCCATTAATCCATATATTACATTGACGAGATCTAACAAGATCAGAACATGCCATGTCTGAGGTTGAATATTTGACTCTGAATTTCAGGCCGTATTTGTGCTAAACCCGCAGTTTTTGGATTTGGCCACTGGGGCATAAAGATGTGATTTGCATGAGTTACATGATCTCAGGGCAGAAGACAAAAGGGGGAAACTCAGGGGCAAACCTAACAGAAGAGGATTCTCAGGGAAATAACATTAGGCATATATACAACTGGTATATTGGTGAATGTCATTTTCAGAATAGAGATGGAGATCCTGTGGTCCAGAGTACACAGATATGGAAGGTAATGCAGGACAGCCTGAACAACACTTTTATGGGCATATTTATTAAAGTATGAATTCACCTCTTAAAATAAATGTTTAACTATCTGCAATATTCCTAATTGGTACTATGGCTATTTACTAAATTTAGTGAATCGCTAGAGTAATTAGACAAATTGTAGCAGTCACTATATTAATATTGTAGTGAATTGTTGGTAATTTTCCATATTGTTGCCTATAGACACTGTCTGTTATTCATCAAGGCCAATCGGTTACATAGAGGTATGAATTCAAGTCCATTTCCTCTAATTTGTGTATTCATTAAACTCTGCAATGTGACAATCTCGCAACCATTTCACACACCTCTTTGCATCACATGGCATTATAATACTTATCAAGCAATGGAGTGTGTTGAAGTGGCGAATATGCCAAGGTTTACTGCCTTCATTCATTGGTTTATCTTTACCAGATCAAAGCAGGGGGCTGATGGCAGAGTTCTTTCAAATGACAAAAAAATATAGTGGCTAAGTAACAAACTGAGCTTGGTATAACGTCACATAGAAAAGGTGAAAAACACACTTTAAAATGGTGACAACCGCAGCAAACAATATGTGACAAAGTGTTAACAATGTCCTTTCTTATAATCAATCCAGCCTATTGACAGTATTATTTTTTTGAATCTAAAAAATTATACATCTGGAGTGGCATTGTCCCCTTTAACCAGATCCACAGGAGGAAAAAGTAGATGGCATTGCTTCACTTCGCTTGGACAAATTCACATCTTCTACTGTTCCAATAGGTACACCTGACTACATGGCCAATAGCATCTATTGTAATTCACTTCTCCACCTAAATAATCTGCTGTTTAGTGAATAAAGAGTAGCAAATTTGCATCAAATTCACTTCACTTGTCAAATTCTCACTTTGAAGAATTACCCCTTTGGACTCTCTGGGAAAGTGTTCATTATCTTATTAAAGGAGCCAACTGGCACCATCATTTTATATATATATTTAGGACTCATAGAAACATTCCTGTAAAAACAATTACCCCAAGGGAATATATATGGTGACTGGGCCATGTGACCTTTATGCCTTAAAAGGACCTTCTGCAAGAAATATATTAATTATGTACAGAGAGAAGGGGAGAGATAGACAGAAAGGCAGGTAGACATATAGATACAAATACTGTAGATAGATACAGATAGAAAGACAGACAGACAGACAGATAGATAGATAGTGATAGATAGATAGATAGATAGATAGATAGATAGATAGATAGATAGATAGATAGATAGATAGATAGATAGATAGATAGATAGATCGATCAATCTAATCCTTGTAGATATAAGGAGGGGATAAGTGGAGAAGCATTTTTTGTATGAAGAATTTGCTGTTTGAGACAGACATAAAGGAATAAATTTTGTATACAGTATACAATGCAATTAATTGGAGTGTTCTCCAGCAGACAAGCAAACATTAACAAAAGAGAAAGCTACATCAGTAGAACGATTAAGTTTCATGCAGAGAGTGGTAATTGTCCAGGGCCAAACACTGTAACATTACATTATCACTGCTATATAAGCATGCCTCATAATATTTGACCCTCCTGATGAAACATGATTACTGTACTTCTCTGAGAGTTTACATAAAGGAAATCAAAGTCATCTACAGCGCTAGTAAGATAACAAATATATTCAACTAGGGAATGAATGACAAGACTCCCACTTATAAGCCCGCTATTTTACATCGCTAGCAGATGCAATGAAAAGAGTGTATAGGAATAATAATATAATAATAATTATAATGAAACCAATGATCAAATTATATAAATAAAACCAATGTTATGCTGAAAAGAAAGCTGGACAGCATTTTACATACCCGATTTCCTTGGTGATCTTAAAGGAAAAGTAATATCGGAAAAATAACAAAATCCCATTTGGTTAAAAATGGCATCTTTTTTTGTTTACATTGTACAATGTTATCGTTGAATCTGAATTCGAAATCTCTTTTCCTTTGTGTTTGTCTTTCCTTTTCCATGGTTGTAGACATACTGTATATTGAGCAAATAAACTCCCACTCCGTCCATTGAGTTGACATTTTTGCAAGCAGATCAGAGTAATAACTGCCATTCCAATAGAAGTGGCAGATTTCCTTTACTAATGTTAGTTGCCCTTTAACTGATCCAACTAGGACTTCTGTCATTACAACCCTCAGTCAGGCCAGTTCTGGCTGAGTTCCTTGAGTAAAGGAGGATATTTAAGCACCAGGTAATATTGAAATAATGGAAAAGAAGAACCACGCACAGGCAGCTGTGCTGCAACCTTTTATTGGGTGAAGGTAAAACACAACGGGGATAATTCACTAAGGTGCAAAATCGACTGTTGAATTCGCAAACAGTGGATTCCCATAGCAAATCCATGACAATTTCCCCATTGTAAGGCAATTTCCCATAATAAGGTCGCGACTGCGACAATATTCTCATTATAAAGACGCAACTACGACAGTAGCAGTCTATTGCGACTGTGTTTATCTGGCAAATTCACACTTATACGCAACAATTTGGACTTTAGTGAACAAGCCCCATGTTTCGGGTCTTACACCCTTTATTAATAAAGACGTAAGACTCAAAACATGTTGTGCTTTACCTTCACCCAATAAAGGGTGGCAGCACCGCTGCCTGTGCGTGGTTCTTCTTTACCTTTATTGTGATATACAGTATGTTTGTGAGACTGCACAGTGCTCCAATGAGGAACCTGCGCTTTATTAATAATTACATCATTCATCTCAGACCCAGGGAGAAATTTTACAATATACCATGTAATATTGGTTTAACAATCAGATCTCAAAGCTTGTGAGTGAAAATCATATCACATATTATGTCTCTTGACTTGAGGGAAAAGAGACACGCAACAGCACAGTTTTTAGTGTTGGTCCTGCGCCCCTATCCCACACTGTTCTACTCCCACCCCCACTTCCCATACTGTGCTGCCCTCACCTCCACTTCAAATACTGTGCTCCTCCCATCCCATGCTGTGCTTTGCTGCCCCCATTCCTTACTGTGCTACCTCCAAGCCTCTTCCCCACACTGTGTTATCCTCCCCCCCCTCCACATTGCAATCTCCAATTTACTTATGGGTGCTCCCCTTGTGTCTAATGACTTCCTGTAACCAGTAGTTCAGGTTTACAAGATTGCAAGCATCTTTTACTGTCTTATGTGCCATTAACAAAACTTACTCAGGCTGATTGCTTTCCATAATAGCCATGAGTATCTCTAAAACCAACAATATAAACCAGACTCCAGCACTGTAGGCTAAAAAGCAAGCTTTTATTCATAAGTCCTGCAGCAGCAGGACAAACATCAGAGAGCACTGTGCTGGTGTGTTTCACGCCTTCCGGCTCTTAATCATAGACAGAATACACTGCTCACAGTCGTAAATTTTACAGGAAGGTACATCCCTCGCCTCTTAAAGTTACAGGAAAACTTAAGATCATTAAAAGTAAGAATTATACTACAAAACAATATACAAATATTATATATAAATATTGTTTAATACTAGATTAAAGTTGAAAACGGATGTCAAATAACATATATGTTAACAGACAAGGGTGCAGCAGAGCAATACAATAAAACATCAACTCACCCACACCCCTATCCAAAGAACACATCAGATGATGATATTATTTTAAATTCAGTTCTGGAGAATTTTTGCACAGATTGGGATTCACGATGTATCTGGTAACAAGCTATTTATTCTCAAGGTGAAGAAATTAAGATGTTTAGTGAATAGATTTTAATATTCTGTAAGGGAGATGGGAAACTGCATTAATAGAACATATGGTGAGAATACAACTGTATTATACAGTCAATTCTATATATAGCTTGTTTCCTGATCTAACCAAGGCATTCATCAACTCCATGATTGCCAAAGAAATGGACAAAATGTCTAAAATATTAATTTATCATCATCATTACCTGACACTTTTCCTGCTCACTTGGTACAGGGCAGCTAATCTGTAAGCAGCACTTCTACAATGAGAGAAGATTATAGACTACACATCATTCAGCTGCATCTCTCTCTCTTCACTTTGATTATTTTGTAAACCATCAGCGACTCTTTCCTTCTCTGGATCTTTTAATTTTGCTTTCAGTGTAAATTTTCCCTTCTGTTACACTCACTTACTCTCTGCAGTTTTGTGTGTGATTTACACACATATTCTCTTGTATGTATTGAAATGAATAACATATGAAGAGAGTTCCAGACCTCCACAACCACTTCAATGGGTATAAATACTGGTTAATAATTCAGACATTCATTTGCATCGTAGTAATCTGATTAAAGATAACGTGATCATTAATGTGAACAAAGCTCCAGGTCCTTACAGATTCATCCTCAAGTGCTTTTGAGAAATAATTTTAAGGCCATTTGCAGATTAGACATGAAGCATTATACTTTCTGCACCTCCTCACTCTCTTGCATTGTACCATGGGTAGTAATAGAGGAAAATAAACATTTCAGACACGTTTCACATGTAAACCACCTGCAGGTTAGTTTTCAGGTAGTACAACACACATGAATATGGAACCTGTAGAAAGAAAGGTGTTTTGTTTGATACAATAAATACTGCACATGGTAACATTTGTCCAGCAAAACATTTTGGGGATTAGTCATGAAATCCCAAACAGTAAAAGTCATCCATTTGCATCTTCTCCATCTTTGTGTATTCATCACACTCTGTGAATTTGCATCCAGTTCGAATGCTTACAGCAGTTGTGCACTTACGAAGCTCTTCACCTTATTTTTAATGTGCGCTCACCATGATACAGCTCTCCCAATCCCCAATAGGCTCTGTATACACCAACCATATAGCCAACAAACATTGAAAGTGGACCTGATTATACAGAGGGTTGTAGTAGTATCAGCTATACCATCACCTAAGGATCTGAGTGGGCTCCAACAGGCCTACCAACAGAAATCAAGGGCCCCTCCTACAACTTTTTATATAGGCCCACCCAACAGGAAAGGTCATCATTACACACCTTATTTACACTAAACACTGGCCATTTTACTCTGGTTTTATTGGACAGTACTCATAGGCCCAGTGGTTTAACTAAAGAGGTCACTGTGATTGCAGTTGTAATCAGACCTGAGCTCACAGGGGGCCCAGCTGCCCTATTAGGACCAGATTTTACACTTAGTGCACATGAGGAGGCAGTGCTGCAGAGGGGCAATCCAGAACTGGTACCTGGGATGGGTAGTTATACTACTGCAGTCAACATATAACTGTTTGGATAGGTTCCCCTGGTATCCTAAGCTGGCTGTCCCACCACAGAAATTCCCCATGCACTCCCCTATTGATGGTCTTGGTGTACATATGGAGCCATTGAGTATGTTCCTACAGAGTTACAGGAAACTGGAATACCACTGATGTCAAAGCTTGTCTTACTTACTTGACTTACTGAAATTCACAGATGTTTCCCCTTTCTGGTGTGAGAAATGGGATATGTTAGTACAGTTAAACTTTAGGAAAATAATAAAACAGGAACACAAATAACTAAGTCAATGTGTCCTTAAAGTCCTCTGCTGGAAAACAAGAAAAATCTGCAGGCTGTGCAATTATTTTACCTATTAAACAAGTTAATCTTGTAACTATTAACTAAATTATACGTAACAAAACAATAAATGCAGAAAAATGACTTCATAACAAAGTTAAATGATTTCAGAAGTTATCCAGGAGATATTTACTTCCCTTATAAGACTTGGCTATATAATCTGAATGATAAATTATTTATAATATACCAATTTAAAAGCAGATTTGCAAATGATGGAAACTGGCAAATCCATAATTATCCTTAAATTACCCTTAAAAGAAGATACAAAAAATGAAGAAAAGATCATGTTATTCTTAACCATGTACAAAGATTATATAAAGATTTATATTTCTTAACACAGAAAAACATACTGCATAAAGCTTTATATAAGAAAATATAATATGTATCATATTGTTACTGGCTGAATTCGACTGTGGAATTCTCAAATAGCGGATTCCCATAACAAATCCACAACCGCAACAATTTTAAAGTCGTCACCATGACAATATTTCCATAGTAAACTCAAGACTGCGACAATATTCCCATAATGAAGTCGCGACTGTGACAATAGCAGTCTATTCGCTGTCTTTAACTGGCGAATTCATACATTTATGCAACAATTCGGACTTTAGCCAATAACCCCCTGAGTGTTTTATCATGTTGTGTGCTTGCTCTTTGTGCTATATCATATAGATGTAAGGTTCATACATATAATATATCAGTCAGAATAAATATACACTTTTCAAAAGTTGCATTTCCCCAGAGGTACAAATGTAGGAAATTTAAAGGCATATTGCAGATCATTATGGAGTTCCATGACCATATGAAGGCACTGAACTTTAATGTTCATATAAATTACAGATGGGGATACTTTATCCTTGATAATACACAAGGCTGTCTCAGAAAATAAAACATACGTACACCTTGAAACCTATTTTAAGCACTCGATACGCACTGTTGCTTTTCTCATTTCTATTCTTGATTCAGCTCTTGTTTGTATCACCCAGAAGGGATTAGCTTAAGGGTTGTAGTATCATACTGTAGCTTGTTCAGGAAGACAATTCCCACTATGCCATGTCAGTCAAAAGAGTGCATTAGTGGCAGACAGGAGAACTTGTTGGTGTTCATTTGTTTTTCTGTTTCAACTAAAATTATTTGTTGACCTGTTACCATGTTTCAAAAATTGCATGCATTTAATGCGTATATTTCCATGATGCATATTAGTTACACGACACACTCAGATGCCCTAGTTAATTCCAGCTTTTGTAATTGTTTCACAAAAAGTTCTTCTCAAGTCAAGTCAAGTCTTTACTCCCTAGAAGGGCGACTGTGGCAGCTGGAGGGATACAGAGGTATTTAGAAGAAGCAACTGCTGAAAAAGAAAGAGAGGATCATTGTGTTTCCAATATATGTTTTTAAGCAGTAAATTGGGAAGATGGTCATTTTATAGTTATAAATAGCTAGATCTGATGTCAGAGAAAATTACAGGAAATTCCAATGCTATTGTATATTATAAACTTATAATCAACCACTTATAACTGGCATATGATACAAAGGGACCTTAACCCCATTTTACTTGCTTCCTGTCACGTATTCTAGCTGCCACTGTACCATTCCTGAAAAAGAAGTCTCTTTATACATGTCAGTAGTGAATAAAAATGAGAAGGCAATGCAGGGGGCATGTCTTAGAAATGAGGGGTTCCAAATGAGGTAGGCTATGGTGAATCTGTTTGTATATCTGGACTTCATCTGCATAGAGTTTGTATTTTCTCTCTGCACTTGTGTGGGTTTCCTCCGGGTACTCCGCTTTCCTCCCACAATCCAAAAACATACATGTGTGTCTGTCTGTGTGTGTGATTTAATAGGGAAACTAGATTGTAAGCTCCATGTGGCAGGGACTGAAGTGAATGAAAATTTCTGTAAAGCGCTGCATAATATAGCAGCGCTATATAAAAAAAATCTATAAATATTTTTTAAAAATGTCAAAAATACAAGTGCTGGTCAACGAATTAGAATAATTTGAAATAGTGCAATCATGCAATCATGAAATTCTTTGAATGCATTTTTTGTGCAGAAAGCAAATCAGGTGTTCACC
>WMED01012838.1:0-14660 GCA_019650415.1 Pipa parva
TATCATTGGTAAAGCACTATTAGTGCACATTTTGCGCTTTCTTTACAGATACAAAAAAAAAAAATGAAAACATTGAAATTTGAAATTCATAGTATTAATATTGACTCTTGGGACTGAAAGAAATAGGGGGAGCCCAGGTGCATCTTTTGCACCTGAGGACAAATCCATTGGTTACAGAGCCACTTCACTTTTCATGTACTCCTTGCAATTTTACTTGGAGGTGCACAGAAAGCAAACCAAAAGTATTGGGTGTACTTTGATTTCAGTTGGAGATAATTCTCTACTGTTGCATCAGTTCTTCTCCCATGGCTATAAAATTGCAGTATGTAATAAGAACTGTCGCCTCCCATTTATATTAATATAAAAAACTACTTATTTAGGCATGAGCTGCAATTGGTCTCAGAATCTTAGATCTGTTATTTTGGTGTCACTGGCAACTTTTATAGAAACATCAGATTCATGTGATGATGATGTTATATTGATGATATAATATTTATCAATTGGACAAATTCTTATTAATTTTCCACAATAGATCTCTACATTCTGCATCCTCACAAGATGAATTCATTCTGCAATATTTTCACTAACATGACTAATATAAATAAGCACAATAGTGCATGGTCAAGTTCTTCATTTAGAGAAGAACATTTACACATTAGCAAATAATTCCTCATAATGTGAATTTCCAAAAACTAGTATTGGTATGACTGCTATGATATATTATATTTGAATTTAAAAATATATTATTTTCACACTGAACTGTTAGCTCCAAGGAATGAATATGTCAGTATTATTTTCTGTTAATTTGAAAATTCATTTATTTGATGATTATTGCTGATGGTGGGTGTTGATTTAGCTAAAGAAAAAATATCCATATAAAGGCATGAAGCAAACATGATCTGGACTTTAAATAAAATAAAGAAAAAGTACCAGATTTTTTAGTGTTACTGGCCCTTTAATAGCATTTAAACTGCCTAATAAGCATTATAGAATATAAGGTAAACATATGACACTGACTAAGATTTTGATAAATGACATATAATGGGAAACATACACATAATACAAAGGTCATGCATGTTCCTATGCTTTTTACTTAAAATATCGTTCTAGATGCAAAACAAATGAATACAGTTCCCTATAGCAAACAAATGGAATTTAGCTTTTTGCAGCAAATGGGTAATGGGAAAACATATTTGTCACCTTTGATTTATAGGGTTGATGTTCCCTGGATTATTTTTAAATACTACTTTCCTACACACTAACACTTCTTTTAGAGACTTATTTCTGATTTGTATGTAACAAGATCTAATTCTGCACCTCCCAGGGTCCTAAACCAGGACTATTGTGCCTGGAGAGTACTCCTCAAGTTTTTCTCTGGGTTGATTGACACCAGTCTGGTTTTCTATCCCCCAATTACTACCACAGAGTTCTGCACTCTATCTTTGTGTTCGTAGATGCTTTGTGCACATACATTTTGTCTCTCTCAGATCTGAGGCTTTAAGATCAACAGGTGTAGTTATAATCATTGCCAGATGGCTTGGAGCCTTACTTAAGAGATCAAGCCTCCTCTAAAGAATGTTCTTTCTTAAAAGGAGTAATTATCTAGTTTAAAATGAATTAGCTTCTTTTTTTTTCTCATTATTGTAAACAATCTGACCACATTACATTCCTTTTTCTGTAATTAAAATGCAGTTTATGTAATATGGAAATGGGAGATTCTAACAAAAGAATCCCACTGCTGCTAATCCACTACAGTAGTAGAAAGAACATAAGAAAAGAAACATGTATTGCCTAATACAGACCAGAGCAAGACGCAGGCAAACTTGACATAGTTTCCAACAAACTAAATTACCTGTAATTTAGAAGAAAACTATTGAGTTATGTGCAGAGAAGAAATCGATGGCTTCTACAAGCTGTCCATCTATAATTCCCTACAGAGAAGTTGGCATGATACCTGCTAACTCTAAGATCTGAGAAAGGTTCTGAGAGCTGAAAATTGAAAAAGTAACTAGACAACATATAGAATGAATTAATGTAGGTTTAACATATATCAGTATGACCAGAATTAAATAGCAGTAAAGATGCACCTCTTGCTACACTGCACTAAGTGTGCCAGTGTGAGGAGTAACTAATCTCATATGCTCAAAGGCCAGATTCCATTTGTTAAAAAAAACAGAAAAAAAACCAATTTAATGGATGAATGTAAAATTTTAGTAGAACTAAATCCAATCCCAAAAAAAACAGTGCTTGAATGTAAATGTTCAGCATTAAACATACTCTAAATGAAATTCAAATACTAGATTGCCACCAATAATCTAATTCCTAAAATTGGTTTGAGGTCAACGAATGGCTAGTTTTCTTTTTCACATGTATATTCACAGCCTGTATCTGCATTGCATATATTTCATAAAAAAAAATTTTTTTTTAAAAAGACAAATTTTATTGATCCAATTCATGAAATTGGAAGCTGTTTTAAATATCAAATCAATGCACAATTAAATGTTAGGATTTCTGGCTTCTATGGTGGTATTCTTATGAATGAAAAAAAGACCCGGCTCATCAAATGTGTGGCCTAAGGTGAATATCACTTTTTGAAGCCTCTCTACTTGAGGCAACAGTAAGATCTTTTTGAAAAAAATATGTAAAAATGAACACTTTCACAAAACATAATGTAAGAGGGCTGCAGGTAAAAATGTACACAGTGCATTACGTATATTAAAGAAAAAACAATATGTAGAGGCTTTTCTACTGCTGCTTTTAGCAGTTTTTGGGTGAAACTTAAAAAAGTTGAAAACTATTTTTTTGACTTTTTCACAGTTGAAAACGTCAAATTATGTTTTTTACTTTTTCGCCTTCAATTGTTACCCATTTTTGCAGCGAAAATGGCCATTTTGTTCTGCAAAAATAGAGGAAAAGGGGGCAAGAAGGTCGAAAACATAGCTTTTGATCTTTTTGCCCCCTTTTCAGCCTTTTTTTACCCATTTTAGACCATTGTGCAGCATAAAATGGCCAGTTTTGGCTGTGAAAATGACCAAAAATTGAGGGAAAAAGATTGAAAACATACTTTTCTACATTTTTGCCCATTTTTATGTTTTTTCAGTTGAAAAAATAGTTTTCGACTTTAGTAAATTTCGCCCAAATTTGAATTGCAGGCCTTATCTTCTGGATCTTATTAAGTATTAGGCTACTGCTTGCATAAGAGTGTTGTAGAAAACACTAGACAGTCAGGTTGTATGTAGTCTCTACAAGACACTATAAATGAGTGGTAAATATTCAGTGCAACAAAAAGTAATGCAATATATTCCTAAAGAGAGTGAATGAAAAGAAATACCGCACTTCTGGTGTGAAGCTCTTATGGAGATTTAAATTATGTGTAGTACACTACTATAGACATCCTACTATTGCTTACTTGGAATATAAGACATACTTAAAAGTAAATGTTGTGTATAGCTAGTGATGAGCGATGATGCCAATAATCAGCATCGGATAAATTAACGATTTTTGAAATCATCGAGACGATAATCGTTATTCGATAACGATAATCGCCGATAACCATTAAAGTCAATGGGAGAGGAAAATCGGCTTCATTTTTACACCCAATCAGGTGTGCTGAAGCTGGAATTAACATTCCATATAGTAAACTGGATACGTGCTACATCTTAGGCAAGACAATTAGGCTACAAGAGTCTTAGAAAACAATGCACAGAAAAGATGAGGACAGTTATACCTTCATTATAATCAGGCACAATCCAGAACAAGCCTAAAACTGTAGGCTTCAATCTAAAGTTAACTGAATGTAGATGCCAGAAAAGGGCATAACAGTAACAGACTGTCTGTCACTATGTGCAAGAAAAAAAAAATGTTTTAAACTTAAAGGCTTGTTAAACACAGGAAAACTGCCTCAGAGCTTTTAAAAAAGCTATGGAGAGACAGCTAAGTGTACCAGTTGTGCTAAGTGTACCAGTTGTGCTAAGTGTACCAGTGTCAGTCTCTCAGTCAAACTGAAAACCGAATGATGCTAATCAGCCAGTGAGCCAAATATATAAAAAACGGTCATGTGATTTCAGCAGCCAATGAGATCCATACACAGCCCAGTGGTGACATTGCTCACCCACGCCCCCCACCACCTTTGTGCTCTGCCCTGATTTGCTGGCCGCAAAAATTGCAGGAAGCACAGAAAAGGGTGCCTGTTTAATATGCATAGGTCAGACTCATAACGATTATCGAGTGATGCCGATTATCGTAACTATTTTTATACAATCATCGGGTCATCGATAATACCCGATAATTGTAATAATCGATTTAATAAATGTAATAGATGTAATAGATTTCAACTTTGCTCGATATCATCGCTCATCACTATGTATAGCTATAACCATTTATTGTGTGAACAGTATCAAACTGGCCCACCAGGAAACAGAGGATCTCCTGGTGTAACCAATCTTCAATGGACCCTCCTGAACTTTAGAACTGTATCATCATTTCATATCTGGATTTTACGGAAGATAGGTGTTTGGATTAGTGAAACTCTGATTTATTGTTTTCTGGTAGGCCCCCAACACCCCAGTTCAACACTGCGAGTGGCGTTAGATTTAATTAAAAGTTTTATTATCAATAAAGAAAGAGTTTCTGGCATTAAAAATTGTTGAGGAAACAAGAAGGTTGGAGAGGATATATAGATCTGATGGTTTGTCTGGAAAAGAATTTGATTCTGATCCATTAATGCCTCTTCAACTGTGGCTTGTGACCACCAGTACTTTATTGTTGGGTTGGAGACAAGTTCTACATTTTGTCAGAAAGGGATCAACCAATTTAAAGAAAAACAAAAATATTTTCTGCTATATTTTGTCTTTTATAGTTTTACTTTACTTTTTTATGTGTGTGTCTAGTTTTTTTATGGTTTTGGCATAGCTGTGCCACTACAATGTGTGACACCAATGCCGGTTTGGTAGTGGAGGGGAGGTACATTTCGCCCAGATTCCTTACCTATGTGAAGTAGTAGCCAAGCCTCTCACCTGCTGACTAATTAATTAAGGGCGGATATTTAAGAGAAGCTGGGAGGTTTGTTAGTCTCTCTACCTGGGGATACAGAAAGCTTGTCTGTATGAGAGACACCTGTGAGTAAAGAGGTTGCTAAACAGTGTTTTGTGTAAGCTGGCAGGGAGAAGCCCTCCAGCTGATAGTGAGGGACGCTCTCTGTATAGTAAGTGCCGGAGAGGCAAGGATTTTCTTTTGTTGCTGATTTGTTTATTATTATTTTGTTTGCAACCCTTTTAATAAACCTGACCCCGTGTCAGATTACACCTACTTGTTGCTGTCGGCCTGAAATTGATGAAAACAGACACGTGTCCTTTGACCCCAGCAAAGGCGATCCCTACATATACCACAAATACCATCACAATATATAACAGCCATAACTAAGTTTTTTTTCAGTAATCTTAGAATCAATGCCCATCTGTACCTGGTACAAACCATCATTCACTAGAAGAGCCTTTTCAAAAACTGTAATGAGATGGACAAGGCAGGCAAAAACAGCAGCCACGGAGGGAAGGAAATTACAAAGACTTATTTCCTTCTTTATTGATTCCAAAATATCTAACTAGATGAATGAAAAAGGCATTTTTTTTTTTGCAACTTCAAGGGAAAAATATTTTCAAATGTAATTCCCCACCTTTGTTTAACAGAGAAGCTTGATGGACCTTTATTTAATGAGCTATGATTCTGTGACTGAGCTATATTTTGCCCTCCTTAAAAACAGCATGCTCCACTATAATTTAGCATAATGCACTGCTGCTTATCTGACATGGCATAAAGCAGATTTTTCATCCTTTATTTCTAAAGTATTACAATCAGCTACCTGGGAATTGCATTTCAGTAATACAGTAGGTGGGGAGCCAGAGGTTGAAGACTCCAGCATTAAATAACAAGATAAATGGTGAATCAATGATATCCAGCCTGCTGTCTCCCAGCTGTTTAAAGATGCTAGCAGTTTTATTTCAGCATTTTATGGTGGATAGCATAATGCACACATTTAATATAGATTAGAAACTAACTTAACAAGTGTGTCTGTGCTGCATATAAGTTTTGCTTGCTCTCTGGAATTCTTTCTACATTTTCAGAGTTTTAAACGTCACAGACAAACTGCAAGATAATGTGCTGCGTAAACTTGTGGCGCTTTATAAATAAAATTATACATACATATTGTAAGTGGTTCCAAGGGGGCTATTAATAAAAGTTGAAAAGTATTTGGCCTGGTAATGCTGGTGAAATATCTGCTATATATATACAGTATATATATATATATACACACACACACAGTATATACAGTATTACCAGTGAAAGGTATTTGAATGGTTTGGCTGCTGTTGAACCTATTATTTCCTGTGCAGTGGGTCTGGTCATTTTACTGTAGTCAGATTAGTTTTTGCATTATAAAAATAGTCACCTGAAATAGAAGGAGAACCTCAATGGAAACAAAGTGTGCGAGTTCCCACAGATCAATATTTATCGATATCATTTCTTAGCGATTTCAACTTTTTTTTGTGTGTGGGGGGGGGGGGAAGGGGGCTTTATAAATCTGCGGAATCAAAAAATTTAGCAAATAGAAAAATAGCCTAGAAAATCATTAATACAAGGCGAAACTATCCAAAAAAAAAGTTGAAATGAATGTTATAAATTTCCGCCTAACATTGTGTTATATATATATATAAAAAAATACACATTTTGAGGTAAAATTTGAACATAAACATTTGATTTCAAACGTAATCATGAACGGACATGAATTCAGGAAATATTCAGCCGTAGTAACGCTCTTTCATACACCCTTACTTTAACTGTTAAATGAAAGCAAATTTTAATATGAACAAGCGCTGTGCTCGAGCGAAAAAAAAAGGCAGGTTCATTAATAATCTCTGCATCATATATTAGCCATTCAAATTGAAAGAAACTATAAAAAAAAAAACCTCCTTAGAAATTCGTTTAAACCAAGCCACACTTATCTATATAATAGCATAATTAACAATTCATGCTTCATTTTCATTAATGATTTTGTCTATAAATTTTTAAAAAGACGAAAAAAAATCTGAAGTAGCATAAAAATAACATGAGGAAGCAAAGGATTATTAGGACAAAGCTCAACCTGGAAATTTTAGATGAACTTTTTTATCTCTATAAGTATAAAAAATGAAATAACATCCGTTATATTATATTGAAATTTATATATGAATAATATATTTCTGCCAAGCTAGCTATCCATCACAAACAACAAGATTTTTATAGGTTTCAAGGAGAATAATTCCCAAGATTCTGATGTTCACATTCTGGCTTACTACTTTGTAATGTTAGAACTTGACAACTTACTTCCAGAGAAAAATATAACTGGGGGAGGAGGTTATTCACTAAAGTCTGAATAGTTGCGTATAGGTGTGAATTCGCCAGATAAAGACAGTCGCAATAGACTGCTACTGTTGCAGTCGCGTCTTTATAATGAGAATACTGTCGCAGTCGCAACTTTATTATGGGAAAATTGTCGCAATCTTAACTTTAAAAAATTGTCGCGACTTTGGAATGGGAAAATTGTAGCGGATTTACTATGGGAAGTCGCTGTTGAGAATTCGACAGTCGAATTTGCATCTTAGTGAATAACCCCCTCATGTATATGTACAACAGACACACCAGATATACAGTATACATAGATATACAGTATATACTGTGTGTATATATACAGTATATATATATATATATATATATATATATATATATATATATATATTAGCGAGGCTTACCCTGCAGCTTTCTCTACATTTCAATATTAAAATGAGGAGCACAGCACTTATACTGTAGGGTTATAGGAATGTCCCCTTCAGCTGAATCTATCAGGTATAAGGCATAGACCCTGACCTGTTCATCTGTACAAGTATGTCAGCATGGATTACACATCAGTTTTGGGTCAGAGGGGTGAGAGGGCCCTAAGCCCCCTACTCTCTGAGTTGTCCAAGTAGCCTAAAGGTAAGCCAATTTGCTTACCTGGAGAAGCATTAGAGTTAGTTATGGCTGGCTGGGATTATGCATGCCAGCCAGCCAGCCTTTGATTCTAGCTCCTCTTTAAACTGGAATGTAGATGAATGACTTGCTTTTGCCTGCAGTTCCCAGTAAAGGCATTGCCATATGAGTAACACTTATTGAATACCTAGACAGCCAAAATAGTATGAAAAGGATTCTGAGTTATGCTTATAAAAGAAATGTGTTGGATGACATTTTCTGTTTCAAGTCCTTCTGTCACAACTTTGCCACTGTAAAGAGCAAGGTCCTGCCTTGAGAACCAATTCTGCATTTCTATTATATCTGATTACTATGGAAACTAATGGTTTCATTTTACAAGTGCTAGTTTTCCATTTTACAAGACTAAAATGGACAATGTTCATAGCAGGAAAGAGAAATCTCTTACTTTATTACCTCAGACTGCAAACAGGTGATTGCAACATGTAGCAAGCCTTCTTTACATCTAAATTATTTTGGAAACCCATGAAGATATGAAGCTAGCAGCACAATGGTTTATTAATGATTCCAGACCATAACATTTGCAAAAAATGCTGACTCTGTCACTTTTCTAATGTTGGGTGATAAAAACGCTACTTCAAGATTCAGAAGGTTAAGTCCTAATGTGTATTTTGAATAGAGTGTGCTGAAATAATTGCCTCATAAAGCATGCATTGACCAGCCTACTAATGGCTTGATAGTGCAAAACTCAGCAAACAGTGCTAAGCTTACTGGAAAAACTGCTGTGGTCCACATTTCAAGCATTTCTATATCAAGATAACTTTCCTTTACTCCTTAAACTTCTATTGCAGTTAAAGTAGGTGTTCTTATTTGGAGACAGAAAAAAAAACCAAGTGTCACAGATATTTAACAATGCAGGTAATTACCCCACGTTTACACTTACAATGTTCGTTCAATATATAGAGAGTGTTATTGTAGAAACAACAGACAACAGATCAGGTTTAGTCCTTTCTGAGCTCTTTCCATAACTGCTTTAATTGTTTATTCCCAGAGGAGTATGATTTTTCTTTCCGCTATCTTAGTTTGACTTGACTGAGTATATTTGCCTTGTCATTCTACATAGAAAAAACAAACAATATAAAACAGTATAAAAATAAAGTATATTTAACAGTCATTGGTGCTAATAAAAGTAATATATTTGGAAAATGAAATAAAATGCCTTTTATACTAAATGTCAATGTATTTAAAAGAAGGAAAAAATTGTTAAATATATGAAAAAGATAGGAAGAACTTCTCTATTAAAATATTTTACTATTTTACATGGAACTAAATTCTTTACACTTTACTGTACTGTATTATTTTATACTTGAAAATGATTTTTTAGGTACATGTGGGATTGGAGTTTACGTACGCCGATGCTACTGACAGGCTCCTTCATATAGGAAGGGATCCTGTCATGTGACCGCACATATATATATATATATATATATATATATATATATATATATATATATATAGTTCTAGTAAGAGGACAAAGATATATAAGCAAGGCAAGCCTTTCAGCACACACTGAACATTATAAATGATAGATTTAAAATGTTAAAATAACAGATCAGTATTTATTCTGAGCAAAGGCACCGCTGAAGGCAGAGTGCTTTGGCCTCCTGGAACATTTTTTTTCTGTATAAATACTGTTGTTCTTATTTTATAGCTACAGTACATGATGAGTATGTGTGCTGTGGGCCATTCTTGTTTACCCATCACTGCATCAGGGCAATGAAATGGAATGTTTGAGAGAGTTTTCAAAATAGTTAAAGCTTTCAGCATTTTTAGAATACTGGGCTCTGTGTGGTTAAAAATGATAATAAATCCTCTGTGACGCAAAAAGGAGATGTACTTTATGCAATAATTAAAAATTTTATTGGGGCAACTAGTTTATATAAATTTGTATGAGGATTGATGTTTCTAAACATTTTCTAACATTTTCCATTTGGGGTTTGTTTTGTATGTTTTCCTGCTATGGGTTGTTCTGAAATGATTAATATTGTTTGGACACAATGAGCCTCCCCTTTCTGATGTGTGATTTAAGAAAAATGGTACATAGTACAAGAAGAATTCATCATGGAGGTAATCCATTTAGATTAGTGCCTATTTATTTAAACTGATTTTAAATGATCACTGAAGCACTAATTACTCTAGGGTTGAGATAACATGGGTGGGCTAATTATACTTACTGCTGCAGGTCTTTTGTCCTCCACTACCTCCTGCTTCTTCTCTCAGTGATCAGGATCCAGCATCATTGTCCCCTTGCAGGCACACCTCCTCTTCTACATCACTGATGCAAGCAAGTGTAGAGGCAATATTAGGGTCCCTGTACTGCTTTTGCGCTTGCTCACATTAACAATGATGAAGGAAGACAGAAGTTCTGGGGATCATGGTGCTGGAACCTGCAAAAAGAATACTGCCTGAAGCAAGAAGCAGGAGACAACAGGGAACGGCAGCAGTAAGTACTGTATAATAATCTCAACAAAGTTACCATCCTCGTAGGGTAGCGAGATTTTTTTAGTTCTCCTTTAAGGATCCTCTAGTATCTTCTAGTTAGCTTTGTGGATTGCACAATACATAAGAAATAATTTTTTTTCATGTAATGCTCCTCAAAGGCTATTCATTACAAACATCATAATATTAAAGTTGGTTAATGTTTGTGCAGTGCCATTCGGAGGACTCCTATGATTTTCTACTTTATCATTTGGATACCAAAACCAGTAACAAATCTGTAGCTGAAAGTAAAGTTTTGTATAGTGGGAAAAATACATACAATACATTTCAAATGTACTATTTCCCCCCAAATGTATTATTACTCCTAAAGGACCAGTAACTCCAAAAAAAAAAGAAGCAAATTCCTATTTGGATTAGCACAGCCATTATTTCGATATAGCACCCATTAAAATGTTTTCTTTAAAGCTGAATTTATGAATTTTACTGCTTTTTTGTCTGTTTTTATCTTTACTGAAAGCAGCCATTGTGTGTATGTATTTGTTTGTAAGCTTTAGGTAATGCATAGTGTGCCTCGAAAAGTCCAAATACACCAGTAAATAACTACATATGCAACTATCAATGCTTTTGAGATATTTTCATTTTTGGTGTCACTGACCTTTTTTTTAAAAAAAAATAATTGTAGTCACACAACAATAATCTTAAAGTACAATAAAACTAAACCATTGGGGTTAAGTCGTGGGTTATTGCAAGCCATATCCATATAAAGAAGGCAAACTAAGGGGGGAATTCACGATTGTGCGAAGTGAGCTCCGAATCCTTTGGCTCACTTTGCACAGGGTGTCATGCGCTCGTTGATGTCCTGCATGCGGACATCAGCGAGTGCATTAAAGGGATTCCAGTCTCGGCCAGGCAACTCCTTTGGTCTCGCCAAGACTGGAATCCCTTTAAAGCGCTCGCTGATGTTCGCATGCAGGACATCAGCGAGTGCATAACACCCTGTGCGAAGTGAGCTGAAGGATTCGGAGCTCACTTTGCACAATCGTGAATTCTCCCCTAATTGTTAAAACTTCAGCGGCTGAATAAGTCATTAAGAAACAGTGTTTCCAACTTGTAAAAAAGAAAAAAAATATCAGGATAATAAGGAAACAGAGGAAATCATTTCTAAGAAGAGCAAAGGAAATTCATCAGAGACTTTAAGCACATTATTAGTGAAAAGATTAAACTAGCAGGTGTAGGGCCACTAAATTATCAGTTACACTGAATAATTAATGGGAAAAAAGAAAAATATGTTATATTCATTTTTTTAATCAATCTTTACTTTTAACTACTACTAGGAAACAGGGAAACGGTTTGTGCAGCATTAGCTTATGTTCACAATAACATCTAATGACATAACAAGGAATACGTAAATTAATAATACTGAAACTGATAAAATATCTGTCAATAAATTAAATAAATATTGTCAACAAAGACAAGCCATTGTTTTTAATCCTTACAGACTCCCTTTTTTCAGTGGTTCTACTACAGGACTGGAAAAAAACAGATGTGCCAGGTTTTAGAAAGGGAACAAGACCTCAATCAAGACATTACAGACTAGTAAGTCCTACATCAGTATTAGAAAAGGTTTTTGCATTAAGAGATGCATTTGGTATGGATAGTAAATTAGTCATAAAAGTCAGTATGGATTTAGAAGTTGATGTAATCTACTTTGATTTTTAGACTGTTTGTCTCAAATACTGGTATATATATATATATATATATATATATATATATATATACGACTGTGGCAATAGGGCTTGGGGTTACAGTTGACTTAATGATACAGAACAACCACTGATCTTTAAAAAGAAGTTATTCTGTGTGAGCTAACACAGTAAACGGACAACCACAGGATTCAACTCTGTAAAAATGATATTATAGATTTAAAGTATCTGGATATAATTATGTCTGCTCACTGCAGAGTCATTTGGATGCACTGTTGGAATGTTGCCAGCAAAACACATCTCATAGATATTGAAAGTAACTTTTAAACTCTGATGCAAAGTTCTGTTTGTAAACTACCCTGTACTAGCAGGACATTTTTCTCTAGTTCCTTATACAGTAATGCAAATAAAAAGCCAACACCTGATTGATTTCCTAATTGTTTTCACAGCTGGATAGTTTTTTTTTAATCTAATTTGTCTATTTAAATAAAAATGTATTTTGGTTTCTTTAACATAATTAATAAATGTTGAATAAGCAAATTCTTCTTCCTTCTTTGTAGTTATATGCATCTGCTAAAACAAAGCAATTGAGGTAGTTTTAAAAGCAGGCTCTATTATATACAGTATATGACAAATTCAATGGGAAGGCATTCGGTTTTTCTTTAGACATTTCTAGAAGGTGGATTATTCTCTACTTTCCCTTGGTCATTTGTACCTACCAACTGTGTACATAACTATTTGTAGTGAAGAAGGTAAAAAATATAGGGGGCTCCAGACTTAGTCAGGGGAGTACACTGGAGAGAGTAAGGGGAGAATTCACCATTGTGCGAAGTGAGCTCTGAATCCTTCGGTTCACTTCACACTAACTGATATGCGCTCACTGATGTCCTGCACGCGGACATCAGCATGTGCATTAAAGGGATTCCCGTCTCGGCAAGACCAAAAGAGTTGCCTCGCCGAGACTGGAATCCCTTTAATGGGCTCGCTGATGTCCGCGTGCAGGACATCAGTGAGCGCATAATATCATTTGCGAAGTGCGCCGAAGGATTCAGAGCTCACTTCGCACAATGGTGAATTCCCCCCTAAGTCTCTGACCACCACCCACATAATAAATATAATTAATATATGCACCCATATAATTGGGTCCATTGCTTTCTAAGGACCCCATCCACCTTGCTTTTCTAATTTAGAAACTAGTCATGTCCTCCTGTCCAATTTGCCCCAACACGTTTTCAAAAAATTATTAAGTAAAAATACCTGCTCCAGTGTCTTCCTTTCTTTTCCTAAGAGGTAGTCCAGTATGGTGCACTGTCTGCACTTCACGTATAGGTGTTCTGATGTACTGGATATTGTTTCATTGAAACTTTTGTTTCTGAAATGCTAACCCATCATGCTGCTACAGGGGTCCTGGTTGATTGGTCACCCATTCAACTTATTTTGAACATATCTAATGTGCATTCAAACTACTCTCCCTGGGCTCCTGGTTAAATCTCCATTCTGTTTCTTATAAAAATCCTGCAGTACTCATTCCCTGTCTGCTGCTTCTAGAGTCCTGTTAAATGTCCCCCATCCTCCTGCTCCCGATCTCCTGGTCGATTTGATATGATTTCTTCAGAGAAAATAGTATACTTATGCTCCATGCTACTTCAGCTGAGGTCCTAGTGTAATTCTCATCAATCCTGATGCATCTGGTGTATATATACAGTATTTGCCAGGTTACTTTTGGTACTAGAAGTAACTGGATTTCTGTACTTACTTATAAATGACACAGACGCCTGACAGAGGGATGCCAATTTGGTGAATCTTTAATCTTTTTCCATTATTTAATCCCCTCTGATATGGGAGACCTTTCTAATGCACACATCATACATCCATGCACAGGATGGATACGACGAAGATATGTATTTATCTAGGGAGCGATTAAATTAGAGGGGGCAATGATACTGTTTGCAAATAAAGCTATGACACCCAATACCAAGAGTAACCCACTCTTTCAGCATTGGTTTATTATTTCATTAAGATGTGTGTATATTTCATGGATACAATGACATTTTTTTTTTGTGTTTGTATTTTATTTCAGGGCTTTCTAACTGTGAAAATAGGCATTTTTTCAGAGAACTTAGAGATTAGTGTTATCTCTAAATATGGTGACTTATTATATTTAAATAAGTATCTATGGCAGTTGCATATACAAAGAAATAGAAATGCAGACAAGGCACTTAATGGGCGAAATTTACTAAGGGCGGATTTAGTCCGCCCGAAGTAAATTTCTGACCACAAGTGTGGTATTTTTACCGCATGTGCGGTATTCCGATCGATTTGCGATCGCACGATCGCAATTCTGATTGATTTGTGATCGCACGATCGCAATTGCGCTCGATTTGCGATCGCGCGATCGCAAAATCAATCGGAATACCGCACGTGCGGTCAGAAATTTACTTCGGGCGATCATTTCGCCCT
>WMED01012839.1:0-14660 GCA_019650415.1 Pipa parva
ATTATCTCCATACTATATGTTCTCCCTGTATTATCTCCATACTATATGTTCTCTCAGTATTATCTCCATACTATATGTTCTCCCAGTATTATCTCCATGCTATATGTTCTGTATATAATCTCCTGGCGTCTCCGGGACTATGTAGTAACTATGCTGTTTTATCGCTCTATGCATCATGTCTCTGGTATCTGTACAGTCCATTCCCCCTTATCTATTATCTGCCTTCTCGGGCTCAGATCACGGTAAGACCCCATAACTGTAGTCAGCCATGCTAGCTTTGCTTTGCAGGCCTGTGATTGGCCGCGCTGGGTCACGTGTTGCAGCGGACAGCTGGCTGCGGCTGATCGCAGTCGGTGCAGCCGTCTGCTCCCGCCTCATAGCCCGGGCCCTCTCCCTGCTCGGCTCGTACTTAGGGTTTCCAGGAGCAGCATGGGAGACAAGAAAAGCCCGACCAGGTGAGAGTAAGGGGGAAGGCGAGGGAGAGAAAGCCCGGTGGGCTGCCAATAACGAACTGCTTATCCCCGCCTCAGCAATGCCAGAGGCCAGGGTGTAGGGACATAGGCCGCCTCGCTACATGTGTATCCTAGGCTCTAATAGTTTCCCCTCCTCCTCTGCAGGCCGAAGAGGCAGCCGAAGCCATCGTCAGACGAGGGATACTGGGATTGTAGCGTGTGCACCTTCAAGAACAGCGCCGAGGCCTTTAAGTGCTTAATGTGCGATGTGCGCAAGGGAACCTCTACCCGGTGAGTATTGCGCAGCTCATTACACATCATAATTAACACTATCACCGCTCCCAGTGACCCCTCACCCCGACACCAAGTGCCTCATACCTTAACCAGACAGTGCTGCCATCACACAGCCACCGTATTGTAGCAATAGAAAAGCCAAACGGTCCATGAGAAGTGACCCATTGTATCACTGGCAGGATGAGCTACACTGGTTTTACTATAGTAAATCCCTGATTGGACTAAGAAGACCTTTACATGCCGCAGCACAACACTGGCTGGCTGCAGTATATATCAGAGATATACCGGTAATCATGGTATCTAGATCAGAGAAAATTACTTACTGGCAGAAAAAAGCACAAGACTGATGTCTGCAAAACCAACCAAGCATGAATAAAATGCTGTAAACTAATATATTGTGACACAAAACTATGAAGCTGATGCCGAAACAAAATACCTCAAGGTGAACAATAATACCACTGCTCTAAAGTCAGGGGTGGGCAATTAATTTTCCCATGGGGCCACATGGGAAATAAGAATGGCTTTACAGAGCCAGACTGACCCCCCCAGTGCTACTCCCTACCCTCTGAAGGAGGGGGGCGCTATCTTTGTGCTCGCCCCCCTTCCTTCTCCCTGTCTTGGCTCTTTAGCGCTAAAGTGTGCTTCTCTCACAGGAAGTTGAAATCAACTTCCTGTGAGGAACACTGTACCGCTAAGAAGCCAGGAGAAGGAAGCCGTAGGGACAGGGAGGAGGTGGAAAAGCACAGCCTCCTACCCCACAGCCCGTCCCTGTCACCTGACGTTGCCAGAAGGGCCGGGCAAAAGATTCCTCGCGGGCCATTGTTTGCCCACCCCTGTCTAAAGTGGTACTATCATAGACTGAATAAATATTCTAGGTTTTTAACTCGTTAAAACACTTCTCAAATGGGAGGCACTTTAATGCAGTCACAGTTTGAGCCAACGTAATGTATTTTCATAGAAGTATTCTTTGAAAATGAATTCCTGATTTCCATTGCTTTGTGTTGTGTTTCTCTGCTAGGCTTTCTGTGAGACAGGCTGGGTTCACACAAGCGCATCATGTGCTCATGTAAAAAAAAAAAAAAGAAAAATACGCCAAGCGTATTTTTCTATTGTACTTACCAGCGACAGTGTGAAACGCTCCCTTGGCGATCACGTCACTTCCTGCTGTGTGTCGCATTTTGGGTGCAGCATATATACTCCAGCCAAAATACGACACACAGCATTGCAGATCCAGCATATGTGCATCCTACGCTGGTGTGTCCAGAACTAGGTAAGTATCATTAGCTTTCATTAAGCGATATACCTGTATATATATATATATATATATATATATATATATATATATATATTTTTTTTTTTTTTTTCTTCTTCACACAAGCGTATGATGCTCTGCACATCATACGCTCGTCTGAACCCAGCCTTAATGAATATGTGTTATCTAAAATTCTATAGCAAACAGTAATACTAGGTTGGGGTTTGTTTTCTTAACGGAGAACTAAAGCTTGTTTAGAATAGGGGTGTATGTTAAGTGGGAAGGGGGAAATACTGACACCTCCAGCTCTCACTTGCAAGCTGATCCGTCCTAGGCCAGTGTCATACTGGCTGTTCTGCAGCTGTGCTTTTCTTAATTAGACTCATTATTGTCTATGGTGAAAACAAAATAGCCTGTGTGATTATCCCACAGGAAACAATGGATACTATTTTTCAAGCTTAGCTACAAAGCAAGTCAGTGTGACACTGGTCTTACATCACAGCAATGCAATCCTATTCATTTCCTGCTTCCTGTCACCAGAAATCCAACGGGAAGTGTGTATGTATAATTTTATTTATAAAGGGTCACAAATTTATGCAGCACTGTACAACTTAGCAATACATATGTAATAGAGACATGGGAAAAGTGTGTATTGTAAAGGGTATTTCTGTGGTGTAAGATAGATTGGCTTGTTAGTGAGAGCAGGAGGCAGCTTTGAAGTGAATAAACTACATTGGTAAATATTTCCCCCTCCCGCTTAATCAGCCCTAGGAGGTTATTCAATATAGTCCGAATTGTTGCGTATAAGTGCGAATTCACCAGATAAACAGTCACAATAGGCTGCTGCTGTTGCGTCTTTATAATGAGAATATTGTCGCAGTCACGACTTTATTATGGGAAAATTGTCGCGACTTTACAATGGGTAAATTGTAGTGGATTTGCTATGGGAATCCGCTGTTTGCAAATTCGACAGTCAAATTCGCACCTTAGTGAATAGACCCCCCTAGTCTTAATGAGCTTTAGTTCAAGGTGAGTATCTTCCCACACCTTCCATCTACCAAGCCTATATAGCGCTCCTTTAACAGATAAAAGATGGCTGTAACCAAAAAGAAGAAAAATCACTCAAACTATTACAAATCAGGAATGTAACTTGATGGTGAGGTTTGTGTTCGGTGTAGGAATGCAGTCGTGGGTGAAAAGGGAGTAGAGGAGTGGACTCAATGCCATTCCTAATACAATTTTTTTTCATAGTATTCTGTCGTTAATAAAAACCTGGCTAAATGTGTCTGTCTGTATATTTATGTGTGACTGAATAGGGAAACTAGATCGTAAGCACCATGTGGCAAGGATTGAAGTGAATGAATAATCTCTGTAAAGTGGTATGGAAAATGTCAGTGCTATATTAATATACAATAATAATAATTAATCCTTATATAGCCTGTGGTAGATTATAAGATACATTTTGGTCAATGACACAGGTAGCATTTTGACATTAAGGCTAGGTTCACACTAGCTCATATATGCACTGCATTTTTAGAAAATAGCATCTAGAAAAAAACACTGCATATTTCAGTCCAACGTATATTCTAGACACGCTTTTCTATTGTACTTACCCGACAGTGTGAACGCTCCCTCAGCGTTCGCAGCTCCTCCTATCTGGTTGCATTCTTCACATAGGGTATATACGCCGGCAAAAATGCAACGTCAAGCATTCTGGCATGCTCCTGTTCTGTGCTAGTGTGGCTGGAGCAAGCAGAGTCCTATAGGGATTCGCAGTGCAGCTTTTTTTTTTAAGCACAATGTATTTAAATGCTAGTGTGAACCTAGCCAAACAGTGTGCCATTGCCCTTTCTGTTGTACCTCAGTCATAAAATTAAATAAGACTGATGTGATAATGATTTGTCCAATACTACTTTATCATATCCAAAGTTTTTGTGTTTTTTTTTTTTTTGTTTTTTTTAAGTGGTTACATATATTTTGCTCCATGTACATTTTTGATTTTGAAACCTGGGCCAAGAAAATTACCTTTTTTAATGTCTAACTAGAGGAATCTCTGTACTTCCTTGCTGCCTATAGCTTTCCTGTAGCTGGCTATGGGGATATTTATTTCTGTTGGAAAGATATCCTAAGCCAGACTCAGGTTGCATTGCTTTAAAGGAACAACTGATTTGATTAGTGCAACCTGGTGAGCTTAACAGCTTTTAAAAAAACAAAAACAAAAAAAACAAAAACAGAAAATGGTACATGTGTATCACAATTTTATGAAAGACGCATATCTTGTATTACAAGGAGCACCAAAGTCAAACCTTCAAAAACCTGTATGGGCAGTGGGTTGCCATGACCAAAATGCCTTTAAAACAAATTGGAGATGAATGTGATTGGTTTAAATGGCTTCACCGCATTGTTACTTGTTTTCTGTCTACTTGATAAAGTATGATTGTACAGGATGGTGTTTTTAAAGCGCATGCTGAAAACCAGTAAATACAAAATTTACTAATCAATATAAAGCCACGCCCCCTGCCTGCCTTCCGCTAGACTGTTCAGCAATCAAGATCATTCTGGACATGCACAGTGGATTTCACTTTAACCATATAGATTGTTGCATGGTTTTGAAAAAGGCATTGCATGGTAGGGAGTATTTGCTTTACAATGCCCGTGGCATTGGGCCGCATGATGGTGATGCACACCCAACAAGCGTGTTACCATCATGCAGCCAGCAACACACATTGTCCGCATAATGGTGACATGCTTCCTGTGCACGCGTCACCATCATGCGGCCCAGTGCCAAGGGGCCCACAGACTGGCAGTGGTCTGCGGCCTCGCATTTGGGACCCCTGGTGTAATGTCATGCTCCCTACCAGGCAATGAATTTTTTAAAAACACTCCCTGATCCAGCAAAGGTAGGGGACCACAGCTTTACACAATGCAGTGTGGGAGGAGCAGCAACCATTGAATGTTTACTGAGGTTGTAAATCTGAGTGACATTTGAAAATGAAGACTAAAATTAATTCACAAGATACATATTCCAGGATAAATTTGGAAAATGGTGAGAAATAAAATCCATATGGGCACAGTTGTTTAAATTACATTAGTTACAAGATTTTGCTTGGAAAAGGTCCCTTCTAATATCTGTAGAGACCTGATGAAGGGAGGTTAACACCCCCTGAAATGTTGTGGTTCTTTTGTGCACATTGCAATAAATTGAGGTCCCCCCAGCATGAGCAGAGTTGATCAGAAGTGTGTTTTTTCTCTTTTCATTTTAATATTCATGGTTTTGCGCATGCTTGTATTGACAGGTCATTTGCTAAATAGAAGTAAGTTTGGGTGAAATTCTATCTTTTCAGTAGGATAGTAAGGATACTTTATGAACAGAAGCAAACATTGCCCACCTCTAGTAACCAACAACAAGCAATCAGTTGTTTTACTTTCATTTTTCTTGATCCACTAGACCAGTGGTTCTCAACTTTTTTTTGCTGCGACCCTTTATCCATGACAGCAACAATTTTAACGGCGCAACAATAATTCCATTCACATGGGAAAACCTTGTTGCAATTGCGACTTTACGATAGAAGTAGTGTCACGATTTTATTATAGAAACATGGCCGCAACTTTAAAATTGTTGCGGTCACAGATAAATGGTATCAAAAATCCGCAACGATCCTGAGGGGTGTTAGGCGACCCCTGGCAAATTGTCAGTTTACGCCAAAAGGGGTTTCAAATCTGGTCCACTGCACTAGACCAGTAAATGCTGACTGCTGTTTACCTGCTGTGTGTCACGAGTTTATGCCCCTTTTATTTATCCTAAGTAAAAGACCAGTGTAATAATGAAGTGGCTTCAGAACAATATGGTAAATATGGTACAAATGAAGATTTAGAATCTCAATACAGTTGAGAATCTGTGCCAGTATTTAAATTGCAGAGCCAAAGCATCCCTCTATAAGCATAAATGGCAGTCAGAATAGAACAGTGGACAAATATATTCAACTTACTGCTACAAAAGGTGACTTTGCAGAATTTATTTTGCATAAACATTCAATTCACACAATTATAGTTAGGTTCTGTCAGTCATATGGTGCAATTTTTATAAACCAATTGGACTCCTATTTCTTGACGTTGAAATCACATGCTCATTCTTCTAGATCAATTTTAATCATAAAATAAGTCTACAGGCAAGGTTACGCAGGCAACAGAATGATTGATAACTATTGGTCTGTACAGACTCTTCTTAACGACTGCCTTTGACTTCAGTGGTAGTCATGGCTTTGACATGCCTGTGTGAACTTAGACACTCATGTTCACAATTTAAGGAATTTATTTACTGGCAGAAGTTGGCAGCATTAGACTGACATAGTTAAACATATGAAATTTAAACTGTGGCCTTTATACTTTGTTAAATATAGCACTGTATTTTATTAGAACGTGAATTTTCACATTTAAATTTCATTATCAAGTATAAATTAAGATTTTCATGTGCTTAAAGTTCTGTACAATTAGTGCATTAGAGATGCTGAAATTTTCGTGGTCATATTAGCTGTTCTCTTTCTGCTGCTAATACGTACATTTTGGTTCCATGAGGTGGGACAAAAATAGTACAATAAATAGAACTCCATTAGCCTACATAAATCATTCTATCCTGCATCATAATCCAAATTTAAAAAAATGACCGTACAGTAACAAGTAAAACCAATGCAGTTACTGTGTATAAATAATTACAACACAAGTATGTAATATAGCTTAGCGTTGCATGTATGTATAAATATATTAGTAACTAATATCACAGCATTTTAAGGGCCAGTAATACTTTCATATAAGTTATTTATATGTGGCAGAATTAACACACAAAGTGCAGCCTTCTGCCTGCCGGATCTTAGAAAAACTACCTTTTTATGGAGTAAATCTGTCAAATTTGAATTGAATTATGTCATGCAGACTTTCTCCTTTTTCTGGGTTCGAAAGTAAAATTAGCACAACATATTTGATATTATATTTCAGTTATGTAACATGGTGGGGTAGATTATTATTATTTTTTTTTATAAAGATAATAGGTCATATGAACCATAACATATTGGCATATAAGCATAAGAAACTGCACAACTGCAAACAATTTAGTCATCTTACATCTCTAACTGTGGGAGTAGATTGTTGTATATATCAAATTGTACTTATGCCAATGAACGAATATACTGTTTGTTCAGAGATTTAACTAAACAAAAAAATTAAAATGTAATAGATTTTTTCCCCCTACTTCTTACAGGAAACCTCGACCAGTTTCTCAGTTGGTTTCTCAGCAAGTAACTCAGCAGTTTGTGCCTCCCATGCAGTCAAAGAAAGAGAAAAAAGACAAAATTGAGAAGGAAAAGAGTGAGAAGGAAACAACTATCAAAAAGAACAGTCAGAAGAAGACAAGGTTTTGTGTTTTGTTTTTTTATTAATAGGAATACTGGTATTAGCTCTGAAAAGAGATCCAGTCATTTTCCCATGATTTCTATTTGAGTGTTTTACTGTTTTATAAGACTACCCATATTCTTAGCAGTTTAATTGTACTGTTATGAGGGAAAGGTTTAAATGAATATTCCTGCATTATGTATGGTACCTACAATTACTAATAGTGGATAACAAGAGTGTTAGCGTTAGTACATTTATATAACAATTGGGTGATTTTAATAAAATGTTACACAAAGGTCAGCAACAGTGTTGCTTTATCCAGATACAAAGTGCTTTTAGGAAAACTGGAGGTATCTTTAAAAATGTTTTATCAGATTGGATGCATAAAAAGCCTTAAAGGAAAATATAGACTAAACATTAACTCATTGTACATGAAAATAAATGAGAAAAGTAATAATTTTAGATGACGAATATTATCATCAGTAACGTCTTTGTTGCTCTCTGAAAATATTGCAGGCTGTTTAGTAAATTTACAATTTTTCTTTAAAAAAAAAATCACATTTTTGCATAGGGAATGATTTGTTTGCTCTTTTAACAACATTGTAGCCCTATATCACTTTAGAACTGAAAAAAAGGTCATGAAGACATAGTCCAAAAGCCTGCCACAGGCTATAGTGCTATAAGAAAAGTATTATTTTCATAAGAGCAGCCTGGAAAGTTTATTAGCACTGAGCTTGAGGAAAGAAACCTGTGTAACAACAGTCAGTTTTACTTGTAGATTGCATGCCTTCCATATGAAAACAGACAGTGCTGCTTGTGGATGTGTCACATGATACAGAATTATTCAAAACTGTTAGATGTAAGCATAATATCCTTTAAATAAAATCATAACTTTTCAGTGAATGGCAAAGCAGTGCAGAGTTCAGGGGGGTGCATTTTGCAAAAGATTGCTAAGATTAGAGAACAAAAAATGAAACTGGGTTGGAAAAAAAAATTATAATGTAACAAAAGGAAGCATGTCATCAAATACCACACCCTTTGAGCAGATTGTTACAGGAAAATACAGTAACAACTTTAAAACATGCATGGAATACACCAGAAAAATGCAAGATCTGATTTGGTTTGGAATGGTAATTATTCCTGCGTTCTTGTATAAACAATGTTTTTTAAATTAAATGTTTTATTTGTATTGTTTTTATTTTGTTTTTTCCCTTTTTTTTATGTTTGCAGCCAGCTTTTGTCTGTTAAAGGAGCACTATATATGCATAGTAGATTGGGAGGGAGGAGGTATTCACTGATTAGACTCGTAAGGGGTTATTGACTAAAATGAGAATTTGACAGTAGAATTCTCAAACAGCGGACTACCATAGCAAATCCACGACCGCAATAACTTTCCCATTGTAAAGTCATGACCGCGACAATATTTCCATAGTTGCCTAATGGCAGAGCCGGCACTGGTTTCAACTGCAACAATAGTCTCATTTTCTCTATGTTCTCATGGGGGCACAGAACTATAGGGTAAAGCTTCCTCCCACAGAAGGTAGGACACTAGAAAAATATTGGACTCCTCCCCTAGGGGTTTTACCCATGACACAGGAAGAGATAAACCAGTTTTATTAGTATCTTTACTCCAGGAGGTAGAGAGCTGGAATTCCATCCAACAAAAGAAAGGGGAATTATATCAGTTTGTAACTGACACCCAGGATTTAACAGGGGACAGATTCATTCTAAGCACTTCCCCCATCGATCCCTGCTGCCAGATTGCTCCAGGGACTCGCTTTAAAAAGAAGTCTACTGCAGCCTTCTAGTGAGAAATCAGTTTACACTTCTGCCCACAGAATTGTATAACAGGAGATGCAACAATTTCCCTGGAACTGATCAAGACAACTAACTGTGAGTAGCACACTGTGCATACCCGTTCTTTTTATCAAACCCATTGTCACCCCCCATGTGTTTCTTTTCCTCGCTACCACCATTACCGCTACCATCGCAGTTCGTTACTGCCCAGCTAGAGCCGCAGTCGCTTAGCCACGACAGGCACAATCACATATATTGCATAGTCGCGATTGCGTACTCATCCTACCTGTGACTGTCAAAATTGCATTCCCATATGCACGCGGTCATCATGATCGCATTGCAACACGTGTCACAATCGCCATTTTTTTATTGCACCAATTCCTAGTGTGAAAATCTTAAACTGGCACCTCATAATGACGCGACTTCTGTTTTGTCTTTGTTAGGGTGTCCAACATCACTTCCTGGTGCGAAAATACACAGAAGTGAAGGAGAGTAGCCATTTTCTCTGAGGCAAAAAAGCAGCAAGGGGGGCACACAGGACCCGAGTAAACTCCTTTTCCCTAGGGAAAGGAACTTATTAAATAGTAACATATTAGCACTATTTGAGGGGAAAGCATTGTTGTATAGATATAACGACTGCTACACCCACAACGGGATAACAAGCTCACTTAACAAATAAAGGAGTACCCTGTACAGAAACGCCTACAGTATTTTCTAACAATCAAATTTGTTATACACATTGTATACACTTTAATATCAATACTTTTGTGGATTCTACACAGATATGGCAAGTAGCTCTCAAGTGAAGTGATACCTGTCTGGGTTCACTAACTCTCTGTCTCTACAGGGCCACTCAAACTTACCTAGCACTATTGGAAAAAAATGTTAGAAAAGTTCTCAACAAACTGTCCTAAATCCACGCAAATGACAAAATAACATGTCGGACATTGCGTTATCAGCATCAATTGGGCCTCCCTCAACGGATGAAGAAAGAGCAATCTTCTCTAATTCTGATGAAGAGGAAGATGTAACAGGTCTAAATGATTTCCTAGTCTCCTCTGACACATCAGAGACCATAGAAAACCTCATACAAAAAGTTGTAGTGGTATTACATAACTCTAATCCTGAACAGGATACCAACCCTGCTAAAACCGCTTTCAGGAGACAATGCAAGAGATCTAACCACTTCCCTGTCTACGAGCAATTAGAATAAATGGTTCTTACTGAGTGGGAGAAACCAGATACCCATTTTCAACCTTCAAAACGCTTCTCTCAGCCCTATTCATTCTCTAAGGAGACATTATTCACCTGAGTTTCTCCTCCAATTGTTGATGCATCAATATCTAGACTATCAAGGCATACAACCATACCAATCCATGACACTGCATCATTTGAAGATGTAGCAGACAGAAAAATGGAAACACTCCTCAAATCAATTTTTTCAGCTTCTGGATCCACCTTATCCCCATTTTTGCTTCTGCATGGGTGGCAAGAGCATGTAAAAAATGAATCCAGCAGCTCATAGAAGCTGTGCAACCGGGGCCTGATGAAAATCTACAAACAGCATTACTACTACAAGAGGAAATTGCTTTTATGTGATGCATGGGTACTAGAGATCATAAAATTCAGTTACTGAATAGAATTCAACAGCTGCCCCCCATATCCTCTATTTCTTCTATCTCAAATTCCATCAGACCCAAGATAGAACCAAGCCTTTCAGACTTGCATACACAATCTAATAAACAAGGGAGTAGTCATCCCAGCTCCACAGGAAAACATATTTTAGGGTTACTACTCAAACCTTTTCATAGATCCCAAGAAGGACGGAGGCTTCCGCCTTATTGTATTCCGAAACAGCCTAAACAAGTAAATCAAGGTCTCAAAATTCAAAATGGAAACCCTCAGGTCAGTCATTGCAGCCATGATTCCAGGCACATTCCTAGCATCATTGGACATCAAGGACACATACCTACACATCCCCCTATCTATCAGGATCACCACCAATTCCTATGCTTTTCATTCGGTCTTTCTCATTTTCAGTTTGTGACTCTACCTTTCGAACTAGCCACAGCCCCAAGGGTATTCACAAAAGTAATGGCTACTATGGCAGCCCACTTAAGACTATAGGGAATGTACATCACACCTTACCGAACGACTTATTAATCAAAGCTCCAATAAAGATGCAAACTCAGGAAGCCCTACACGTTTGCATATCCAACCTGACGTCTTTCGGATACTGAACCTCCAAAAATCAAACACTTTTTTATTTCTCAAGAGATACAATTTCTTGGGATGATACTAAACACAGAACTGATCCAGATGCAACTACCAAAAGAGAAAGTAATCAAGATTCTCTCAGTAGTATCTACCTTAATAAACCTTCAAACACAGTTTCTCAAATTCTGCATGAGAGTGCTAGGAATACTCATCACAACAATAGAGGCGGTACCATTCACGCAGTTTCACCTCCGTCCCCTATAATGGGATATCCTAAGAAAATGGAAGAGACATCCACAATTTACCAAAATTTGACTACATCAGTATAAAAAGACATCCCTACAATGGTGACTGTCGTGCCCAAACCTATCAAAGGGAAGACCTTTGAGAACCCTACATTGGAATTTAGTTTTGACTGAAGCTTCCCTATCAGGATGGAGAGCAACCTTAAGAGATCTAAATGTTCACGGGAGTTGGTCAGCACAAGACAGCCAATTACCGATAAACATCCTAGAGCTACGCAAAGTGCGACTAGCATTGTTCCACTGAATGGAAAAACTAAAAGGTTTACCAAAATACAATCGGACAACATGACCACAGTTGCTCACATCAACCATCAAGGCTGGACTCTGAGTTCAGCAGCTATGCAGGAAGAACCCCAATACTCCAATGGGCAGAGAAGTCAACATCCTGCCTCTTTGCAGTCCACATACCAGATATTCAGAACTGGGAAGCAGACTTCCTAAACCACCAGGGGTCCCTTTCTGGGGAATCCAAACTCAATCCCTCAGTGTTCCAATCTCTGACCAAGAATTGGAGACTACCAGAAATAGACCTGTTTGCCTCCAGATTCATTACTCAGACCCAAAAACTCTGATCTAGAGCAGTAGCGACGGATGCCATGAGCTTTCCAAGGAACTTCACAATAGCAAATGCCTTTCCACCATTGGCAACGCTACAGAAAGTCTTACATAAAACGCGACAAGACTAAATTGATTCTAATCTCCTCGTTGTGGCCACAGAGATCGTTGTTTGTAGATCTCAGGTCCATGACAATAGCGCCACCTTACACCCTTCCAAAACACAATCTGTTGTCTCAGGGCCCTCATCATCACCCAAATCCATCCATCCTGAATTTGATGGCGTGGCTGTTGAATCCATGATACTACTTAACAAAGGGTTATCAGAAGCAGTCATCCATACCATGCTGAGAGCTCAAAGACAGTATCCTCTGCCACCTATCACAGAGTTTGGAAGGCATTAGAATTGGTGTTCCATCTTGTATCTTGACTTCCTCATCTTTTATAACTCTTTCAACAAGGGTTAGACAAAGGACTTAGCCTATCCTCAATAAGGCGGTTTTACACTAAAGTGAGAATTTGGCTGTCGAATTCTTAAACAGCGGATTCCTATAGAAAATCCGTGACCACAAAAATTTCCCATTGTAAAGTCGCGACAGCGACAATTTAAAAAATTGCGACTGCGACAATTTTCAATAGTAAAGTCACGAGTGTGACAATATACTCATTATAAAGACGCGACTGCAACAGTAGCAGTCTATTTTGACTTTCTTTAGCTGGCAAATTCACATCTATATGCAACAATTTGGACTTTTGTGACTAACCCCCTAAAAGTCCAGGTATCTGCCCTATCAGTGCTATTCCAACAAAAACTAGTTTTCATGGATGAGGTTCACACTTTCCTTCAGGGAGTAGCATATATAACTCCACAGAACACCATTCCCTGCCTGGGACCTAAACCTCAAATCTACCTAGAACATACACAACAGTTCAGAAAGGCCGAAATCCAGTTTGTTTTTCCTGAAGGCTCAAAACAGGGAAAATCTGCACCACAAACCACACTAGCTTGGCGAATAAAGGACATCATTAAGAGGACCTACTGCTTGAAAGGCATCACCACTCCCGCAGGGATTACCGCTCACTCTACTAGAGCTGTTAGTTCCTCATGGGCTTTGAGAAATGGAGCATCTCTTGATCAGCTGTGTAGAGCCGCTACATAAACATCTCCATCCACATTCACAAAATTTTAATGGGTAGACCTGTTTGCATCACAACAGGCACGTTTCGGAAGGAAGGTATTACAAGCAGGAGTTGCCCATATCTCATAGGAGCTGCCCTTTAATCTACTACATTAATTCCTTCCCACCGTAGTTTTTTGGAACTGCTTTGGTATGTCCCCATGGTCCTGTGTCCCCCAAGAGAACTTAGAAAAAAGGAGATTTAGTACTCGCTGTTAAATCTTTTTCTCTACTTGTCTCTTGGGAGACACATGTAATCCCACCCGTATTAATGTAATAATAAGTGATTCATCAATAACCATAACATTTTTACTACTATCGTTAATTTGGCACCTAATTGAGGTGATTACTGGTTTCTATACGGCAGGGGTGGGCAAATGTTAAAGCCATCGGGCTGCATGAATTGCCCGATGGCTTTTCAGGGGGCGTGCCTAGGTTGCTGATGCCTATGGCACTAGGTCACACCCCCCAATTTTAATATTGTCCTGCAGGCTGGTCCGAGAATTCCGGATTCGGCCCGCTGTCCCTAGGTTGCCCACCCCTGCTATACGGTATTTCCAGCCTTGTAAAGTTAACTGTTTCATCTTTTCCTGTGTCAGGCAATCTGGCGGCAGGGATCAATTGGGGAGGGTATAGAATGAATGTGTCCCCTGTTTAAATCCCGTGTCAGTTACAAGCTGACCGAAGACATAATTCCTCTTTCTTTTGTTGTATCTTCTTTTGCTGGATAGAGGTCCAGCTGTCTACCTCCTGGAGTAAGGACACTATTAAAACTGGTTAATCTCTTCCTGTGTCAGGGTAAAGCCTCTAGCAGAGGAGTTCAATTTTTTTCAAGTGTCCTACCTCCTGTGGGAGGAAGCTTTACCCCATGGTCCTGTGTCCCCCAAGAGATAAGTAGAGTAAAATTTTTTACAATGAGTACAAAATCTCTTTATAAAGATGCAACTGTGATAGTAGCAGTCTATTGCAATTGCCTTTAGCTGGTGAATTTACACCTTTTACGCAACAATTTGGACTTAAGCCAATAATTCCCTTGGGCTCCAGCACTGCCCCTGTTATCTTCTGTGATACCAATGTATTCTGATCTTGACAGCTACCAAGGTCCTCCTTTTTTCCAGTTCCTGTTTGTTTTACTGAAAAACATAAGCTGAGTAGCAGATTTTTCCTACTCCACTTCTTTAACTCCTTTTGGCAAAACACAGAGGAACCAGAAATGAACAGGACA
>WMED01012841.1:0-14659 GCA_019650415.1 Pipa parva
GGCTTTGCTGGCTGATTGGCTGAGATGGCTTTGCTGACTGGCTGGGCTGAAGGAGTTGTGTTGTCCTGGAGAAGATTTAGTTTTTTTTTCCTTCCAATAAGGAATTAACGTTGTAATAGTTAAGCAATAGCTCTGAGACTACTGCAGGCATTTGGTTCACATCTTTCTTATGAAGACTGTGAAAGTTTAAATAACATTTTGAAAGTGTTTTTATTTAGTTATTTATCTTTCTTTGAGGTTGCAGGGGTCTAATACAAGTTAATATGGAATGTGGAATCAATGAATGTTACTTAGGCTGTCCATGGTGAGGTATCCATCCGTGGTGACTACATACGGTACAACATTCAGCGACTTCTTGCCCTGCTGCCCCTTTTAAAGTATTCTACATAAAGTGAGATTTCCAAATAATAAATCCCACATGATAAAAAAAAGAAGTTCTTTAAACTAACATAAAGATATGCATGTAGTGGTAGTGAGGTAGAATTCTTAATAAGCTGGACATATGCAAGGGAATCAGGGTTACAAGTTGTCAGTAAAGGAGTGCCCCTGTTGATGAATTCCCCTGAATATCTATTAAGGCACTGTTGAACCAGTGCCATGTACAGTACGTAAAACGTTATTTTCTTTAGTGGCCAATTGCATGAGTAACACTGGTACTATCAATATTTCTAAGTCAACCTTTATTCAGCCAAAGGCCAAATTAATCACTTCAGGGACACACTGTTGTACATGTCATCATCATTTACAGCACAACAGAGGTAGCTACAGGTGCTTCTCAATGAATTAGAATATCAGCCAAAAGTTTTTTGTTTTTTTTTTCAGTAATTTAGTTCAAAAAGTGTAACTCATATATAGAGTCATTACAAACAGAGTGAACTTTTTGGTCATGAGATGAGGTGAACTACCTTTAAAGTGTTTGGTGATATCCGCGTGTAGGAGAGAAGCAAGCGCGTAACAGTCTCGGCGAGGTGAATTGAAGGATCGCAAAATGAGTTTGCACCTTGCTGAATTACCCCCCATGTGTCAAGCCACTCATGACCAATAGATGACGCCAGAAGCATCTTACCTGGGCCAAGGAGAAAAAGAACTGGACTGTTGTTCAGTGGTCCTAGGTGTTGTTTCCAGATGAAAGTAAATTTTGCATTTCATTGGGAAATCAAGGTCCCAGAGTCTGGAGGAAGAGTGGAGAGAGACACACAATCCAAGCTACTTGAGGTCTAGTGTGAAGTATCCACAATCAGTGATGGTTTGGGGAGCCATGCCATCTACTGGTGTAGGTCCACTGTGTTTTATTGAGACCAAAGTCAGCGCAGCCATCTACCAGGAAATTTTAGAGCACTTCATGCTTCTGTCTGCCGATAAGCTTTTTGGAGATAGAACTTTCATTTTTCAGCAGGACTTGGCTCCTGTCCACACTGCCAAAATTACCAATACCTGGTTTAATAACCACAGTATCACTGTACTTGAGTAGACAGCAAACTCGTCAGACCTTAACCACATAGACAATCTATGGGGTGTTGTCAAGAGGAAGATGAGAGACCAGACTCAACCAATGCAGAAAAGCTGAAGGCTGCTATCAAAGCAACCTGGGTTTCCACAACACCTCTGCAGTGCCACTGGCTGAACACCTTCATGCCACGTTGCATTAATGCAGTCACTCATGCAAAAGGAGCCCCCTGCCAAGTATTGAATGCATTTACTGTACATACTTTTCATTTGGCCAACATTTCTGTGATCCAAAAATATTTTACAGTTGGTCTTATGTAATAATCTAATTTTCAGAGATAATAACTTTTGGGTTTTCCTGTGCTGTAAGCCATAATCATCAAGATTAACATAAATAAACACTTGAAATAGTTCACTCTGTTTTTAATGACTCTATATAATATATGAGTTCCATTTTTAAATTGAATCACTGAAAAAAAATATAACTTTTGGTTAATATTATAATTTATTGAGAAGTACCTGTATATAATACCACTGCTGGCTGCCACACATTTTGTGGCTGAAAAAAAAGATTAGTGTAAAAAAAAAAAAAAAAAAAAGGGTAGGGATTAGAACTAACAAAAAGTAAGATGGAGAACACAATCCTGGTCATCAAACAGAGTCCCCAATGTCCACAGTCTTCTCAAACAGTCTGACTTGATAAAAAGTGACAACATGACCACTGAAGCCTATTCATAGCCATATCCCTGAGCATGTAGAGCCATGCATGAGCATAGTCTTTTGGGCCCCAACCAGGAAGTTGAGAGTTTCCAATTTTCACTAGGCTTATGGTGCAGTTTTTCAATCCCCTACTCCAAGTCATGGATTGACCACCGCAAGGTAGTTTCCATTCTTTGCCTGGAACCGAGAACAAGACTCGAGTTGGTAGTCAAGTATGTCCCATCTGCAACACATGGCCTAGCCAATGGATTCTTGAGAGTTGTATCCATTGCGACATGGAAAGTTCTCCTAAATCCTGACTCAAGACGTGCTGTCTCATTTGAGTATTGCTAATACAATTGCTCAACCTTACTCTGGCTAGACTACGAAGGCAACTATGGTCAAATTCTTCTAGGTTACAAGAATCTTGAAAGTGCATCTTCCATTTTTCGCACCCGTACAAGAGGACCGAATGGAAGGTCACATTGTAGACACAACCCTTGACCTGAAGGGACACATCTTTTCTGTATCACAGGAGCCTTAAATCTGCATAGGTGACCCTAGCTTTGAGTAGGCGTGAACTTATCTCATTCTCCATCAAGCCATTAACTGAGATGTTGCTTCCCAAATAGGTGATGCTGTCTATGATAATTAGTTGGTTTCCAGCTAAAGATAGAGAAGGTGGAGATGAAGGCCAGTCACGAAAGAGTATTTTGCATTTTGGCAGAGAGAAACACATCCCATAAGATAAGACAGCTTTTTGTGTCTGTCCAATGTAGCCTGAGCACTTTCGTCAGTTTCGAAAAGCCATACTATGCCATCTGTGTATTCCAAGTCACAAATTCATCCACCAGGTACCAACTCGACTTCTGTATTGTGGAGTCCTTCAAGATCATACCTAACTATTTCATCCAATCCATGACAAAATGAAATAGAAATGGAGAAGTTGGACACCCTTGACGAATTCCACTACTAATTTCAAAGATATCAGGCACTTGCCTGTATGCCCTCATTCGGTTGATGGTGTTTGAGTACAAGGGTCTAAAAAGGTTAACAAGCTTAACTTTTCTCAATAAGATTTGGAGTAACCGTGCACAGTCAACTGAATCAAATGCCCCCTTCTTAAGGTCTAGAAACACTGCAATCAATCGGTGTCAGTATACGTGGCATGACTCCAGTACCTGTTAAAGAATGAATGAAAATCTGGTCGATGTATCCTCAACCAGAATTAAAATCAGCCTGTTCCTCCCTAATGGTTTTCGCTCGGTTGGGCGTTAGACAGTGCAATATAATAGAAGCCAGGAGCTTAGATGTGACCGGTATTAGATTTATGCTCCTGTGATTGTTACAGTTATTGTGCAAGCCCTTTTTTGAAAATAGGAACTATGGTGGACTCATTCCATGCTGCAGTAATGCGTTCTTCCATCCAAATATTGGATAGCAGATAAGTCAGTACCTTAACTAATGGATGCCCTCCATTCAATAAATCTGGAGGCAAGTTGTCCAGTCCAACCCCTTTACCTCATTTCGAGGCTTGCAGTCATTGTCTAACCTCTACGTTGGTTAGGGTATTATCAGAGACTAACCATTCAGGTTCTGTCGGTGTATCAGGGAGAGGTGTCATGGCACCAGGACAGCTGAATTGCTCTTTAAAGTGCTCATCCCAATGTAATAGTCGGCATTCCTTGTTGAATATGAGGTTCCCACCCTTACATACTGTTTCGCTTGCTGGCATCTTTCAACCTACGGTATCTTGGATCAGTCTAAACCAGGGGTTGGCAATTATTATTGCCACTGGGCCACGTGAATGGCCCGGATAGCTTCAGAGGGCCGGGGGCATGTCTAGCATGCAGTTGGCCATGCCCCCCATTGTGTCTTGCGGACGGGCGCACAATTGGCCCTGTAATGGCAGCGCGCCGCTGGAGGAGGTGGGAGAAGGAGCGAGTGGTACCACTCACTATTACAAGCTTTAGTCCTGCATGGAGCACCACACACAGTTCCAGTCACGCCTCCAACTCTGAACGGGCGGGCCAGCAGGTGGGCCGGTCAGAGACAGAAGGCGGGCAGGATGCAGCCCACCCCTTGCCCAGGTCTGGTCTAAACAGACTCTGACTATTCCCAGCTGCAGCCACTTTTTCTATTTCACTGATTGTTGTGTGTACAGAATGTTGTATATGTATATTGTATATATACCTATCTTTATTGTTTTTGGAGTTTTTTTTTTTTGTTGTTGAGTGAGAGAACAATCATATAAGCAGTGATTTGCATGTGAAATGGATATTCAGAATGATGGGTATTCAAACTAAAACCTAGGAGCAACATCTCATTTGAGCTAATAATGATAACAAAATTCCACATATTTTGTAGTCTAAATTTCAATATAAAGTTATAGGGACTGTTAAAAATTAAAAATGCACCATACTTGACAAACTTATATATGAGGTTAGCTCAGTCTGCATATATCTACAGTCTACATATACAGACTGCAGATGTAAAGAGAAAAAAAAATACATAGTAATGAAAAGCAGGATTGTGACTCTTGAAATCACATCTCTGTGGACAGAAGGTCTTGGTTTTCAGATAGGCATGGGTTTTAAGAGTTTTTACTACCACATACTCATCTTATTAAAGGAAATTTCTGTTTTAGTCAGAATGTGTTTAGATTTACTCCACTGAATGTTAAACATGACTATTCCATGATATAGTAACTAGTCTTACAGGCAAATAAAAAACTCCATTATGTCTGCCTTCATTATTTTTGCTCTGAACACTGAAAAGTGTCAGAATGAAGAAATGATGAAAATATCACTTATCTATTCACTATCCTAAACTGGATATCCTCAACCTCATCCCAAGTGCCCACCTTGCAGTTTTTCAGGATAAACTACCATTTACTTCATGAATACCCCCTACAAAGTATATATATCCCCTAAAAGTACACACCTTCAGCTATCTAGGCGTATCAAGCATGTTGCTGTTGATACAGATTTGTGGAAGCAAGGTTCCGTGAAACTCACTGATTTCATGAAAAAACATAAAAATGCAGATTCAACACAGCATTTCTTTCAAATACTTGCAGGAAAATCCCGCAAACCATGATAAATCTGAAAGAGCAAGTTCTCCTGAGCCCAACAATATGCAATGTACGTAGGTGCGTGCAAAGATATGGTTGCCAAGCACTTCAAATCGAAGCAATTGTGCAAGGGTAATTTCAGCTGAAATCTGAGTGCTGCAGCCCAAGTGCCTACCTTGCAGTTTTTCAGGATAAACTACCATTTACCTCATTAATACCCCCCCCTCCCAAAGTATATATATCCCCTAAAAGCACACACCTTCAGATAGATAGGCATACCAGGCTTGTTCTTGTACATGCAGATTTGTGGACGCAAGGCTTTGTAAAACTCACTGAATTCATGAAAAAAATGATAAAAATGCAGCTTCAACACAACATTTCTTTCAAATACCTACATGTAAACACACAAAAACTAAGGTAATTTGAAAGAGCAATGTCTCCCAAATGTAACAATACCCCATATACGTTTATAAATGCGCACAAAAGTACAATTGTCAAACATTCCAAAGGGAGGCAAGTGCGCAAAGGTAATTTTCACTAAAAATCTTAGTAATGCAGCAAGGCAACCCTTTACCTCCTGAACACCCCAAAAAAGTATAAATTCCCTAAAAGTACACTCCCTCAGCTGTCTAGGTGTACTAGGCTTGTTGCTGAGGATGCAGATTTGTGGACAAAAGCCCCATGAAAGTCACAGGTTTCCTAAAAAATGTATGAAAATGCAGGGTCAAAACAGCATTTATTACACATATCAACTTGAAACACCAAAAGACAAACTAAATCTGAAAGAGCAATGCATCCTGAACAGAAAGATATAAAATATGTGTAAATGTGCGCAAAGATACGGTTGCCAAACATTCTAAAGCGAAGCAAGTGTGCAAAGGTAATTTTCACCAAACATCTAAGTAATGCAGCAAGGCAACCCTTTACCTCCTGAACACCCCACACAAAGTATATATTCCCTAAAAGTACACTCCCTCAGCTATCTAGGCATACCAGGCTTGTTGCCTATTTCCTGAAAAATTTATAAAAATGCAGGTAGAGCAGTATGCTCTGTGTCACAGCTCTGTGGGGCAATCAGGGATAATACTGTGCAATGCATGTCTCTGAGGGTCAGTTAGGGGCAATGTGGGCAAATGACAGCACTGCAAGGCAATTTGGGGCTCTAAAGGGCAATCAGGGGCATGGCCCTGTGTAGCAATCAGCATCCCTGAAGGATGAGTGGATACTTTATGGGCAATCAGTGGCCCTGCAGGAGAATCAGCACCTATGTGGGGCAATCTGTGGTGTACCTTATATTGAGATTAATCATTACAGTCACAGCATGAACTGTGCTGTAATTTCCCGGCATTGATGCTTACTTCTCAGTGCGCAGGATGACACAGATGCCAGTGCGAAGCTCCTCAGACTTGATTGTACCGGCCTCACACATCATCACGCTTATTGCGGGAAGTATTCATTGGCCCCCGCAATGAACATGATGACATTTAAACCATTTTTCACTGCCGGTACAACAGAGTGGGGGGGGCTTCATGCTGGCTTCTCTGTCACAGTTCATGCTGTGACTATAACGATTCATCTTAATATAAGGTAAGTTTTTTAATATGTCTTTTTTATTTTATACCTTCAGTTCTCCTTTAAGTGTGGTTCTCTTGAATGTTCACAGTTGTAATTAATCAATATTTCATTACATATTATCCAATTATATGATTACTTGACACTGATTAAAATATTTGATTTGGTTTACCTTGAGAAAGGCACTTTGGGAGTTATTGGCTAAAATCCAAATTGTCACATAAAGGTGTGAATTCGCCACTTCCCCATATTCAGTTATTCAGCAAACTCTGCCATGTGGCGAATTTGGCAGCTATTGACAGTCTTCACACAACAACAAACCAAAAAAATAAACATTTCAGAAATAAAATAACACAATAATGACTAACATTATTTTCCAACGTCTCTTCTTTCCCTCATGATACAGAGTAACCCCTGTAAAGCTTTACAATTTTTGCTGATAATAATATACAGCAAATCTTTATATAGTCTACACTAAGGCATGTAAAACAAAAGGAAAAAAAAAGTTTTTTAAATTTGTTTACGTCATCAAACAACTGTTTGGGCAAATTTTATTAGAGCGGTCTTTCTGAGTTTATTGCGCGAGATTATGAGCGAGTTTTCCAATGGAAAGGTAGCTTAGCTATACTTTACATTAGTAGTATGGCTACCTTTTTATCGAAAATTGAGATAAAAAATCTCGCGGGAACAACGCAAGATCTTGTGCAATAAACTCGTAAAGACCGAGAGCAGTCTTTCTGATTTTAATAAATTTCACTCATTTGTATCTCACTGGAGCCAAGGATATCTGATATGCAATCAGTGATCTTCAATTAAATTGCCATCTGTCTACGACTGGGGACATTTAATTCATGTTTAAACATTTAACAACGTTGTACCATTTATATATTTTGTGCGGGAGGCTTCCTTCCTTCAGTATGAAATGTACTGTATATACTTTCCAGATGGTCCATATTTTTAGCATGTCTCTGCATGGAGCAATTTGGTTGCTTTTGTAAAATTCATTTCACACAGCATATAGTAAGAGCATAGGGTTTTCAAATCCACAAGTATCCAAAAGGATTATTAAATCAAATAATTTAGATTTAACCATCCTGTTTATGTTCTTTGATATATTTCATCATTTTATACAGTTGAATAAACATGACCATCCTGACCTGTATACAGTAACCTCAGATTTTATTTTGTGTTTATTAATAAATGGTTGATTTGTAATTTGATTTAAAAAAAAACACAACCTAAAAAAGTGAATAATAATATCCATATACTGTAAGTAACTAAGTAGACTTGCCTTCTTTATATTGTACCACTCTTATCCACTAGGTGGCACTAAAATCTTTTGACATAATATACTGGTCTTTGGTTTAAAAATAATAAGATTTCCAATTAGACTAGACTAGACGAAGAAGATTTTTCAATAATCTAGATCTGTAATAGGATAAATGATCTAAATGTTACTAAATAATACCAAATAACTTATGCCTCATGTTTCAACAAAAATATGATATTTAAAATATATATAGTCTGTCTCAAGCTTAACACAAATTAAAAATGTAATAAAAAAAAACACCCCCACCTGCACTAGGTAAAAGTCAGTAGAGTAGAGCACTGTTACATGCTTTATTGATTTAAAAAGAAGGTACGGCCAGTAATAAAGTATACTTGTTTCCCCAAACCATTTTAGTCTAGCATCACTGACCTACACTCGCGCTGTACATACTGTTATATTTTTTTTTACAATCTGCTGCCAGGCCTGGATGCTGGGTACTAGGGATTGGCATATTCGTGTCCTTCCTCTATCATAGTTCTACAACTACAGTATAGTTTGTTTTTTTTTAATGGAGAAGGTATCTGGGAAATAGTCAGATTCTATTGTTTAATATCCCATAATGGAATGTTTCACTCACAACCATTAAAAAGACCAATGTGCCTAAGAAAATAAATGCCTAGTATCTCCCTCAATGGCCAGTCCCCAAATTCATCACAGACTAGTCAGACTCATATCCTGCCAGTCATTATGAATAACTTACATTGCAGCCAGCTACAGTATATGAAGAAAAGTCCTCTGCAGTTCAAGGGAAAGTAGGTATTGTGCTATATTAGGTCAGTTCATATTTTTTCTTTGAATAAGTAATTAATAATGTATTAATGATACATTCAGCTGAATGCTTCTTTAGTATTTACATTTCTGGTTAAAAAGTGAGCTTTAGTTTTTTTGAGACAAGTATGCGAGGCACCGGAATGTGAAGTGCGTTGGGGGGAGGGGGGGGGGGAAGATTCAGTCCAGAGCCAAATTCAATCAAAACTAACTCAGTGGACATTATTTCACTATCCCAATTTTACTTCCGTCCTCTTAATTGGGTATATTACCATTTAAAATATACAGGTCTTCCTAAAAAAATAATACTTTTTTTTTTACTTCTTTAAGAGAACTTTAATATTACCAACTGGATTTCTTGTTCTTAACTACATTCCTGAATTTTAAACAGAACATTAAGATCATGACTTGCTAGACATTGGAATTCTAAACAGCAAACATCTAGATCATATTTCTGCTAGAGCAATGTGAAATGAAATGCTAAGAGGATAAAGCACAGCAGTGATCATATGGCACAACTGCATGGGATGTTATCAGCCGAAGTATAGTGCAAGGTTGAAAAAAATGCCTACAATGCACTGAATAAAGCCATTTCAAGAAATGTAGCTTTTTCATTTTGTTAGACATGATTCAATAAACTGCACTGATACAATCAAAGAAGAGCTATTAATCGCTCCACTGGTGAACATTTCTACCGTGTTCTTGCAAATTCCTATTGGAGTAAAGCATATCATGTCATTAATGAAGTACTTTTGAATACATTATTTTATAAATTGCTTCTACTAGAAAATATACCTTCTTATAATCTATAACATATCCAGACTATGACATTGTCACAAGCTGGTCCACAATTGCCAGCTTGTGAATAGCACTGTATTAGGCTGTGGCTCTAGCCTTCCATTGCTAAGCAATTTAATATTGTGCTTCTCAGGTGCTTGGCATCTGAGCTTTAGCTTTTCAATGTGTAGGTTTTACAGCAGGTACCTTTGCTGTGTGTTTTCTGATTTAAATTCTACATTTACTGATTTCTGACTCCGCTGCATCTCTGCAACTGTTCTATGTGACTCTTGAAGTGATAGTGTTCCTTGTAATTTTCTCTCCATTCCTAGAGACTCAGTTCTGGGCCAAATTTATTAAATTTGTAAATTTTACCAATCAATCAAATTTTCAAAACTTTGCTCAAAATTTCGTTTGATCGTTCGAAATTTCAATTGAAATTTCATTCGATCGATCGAAATTTCGATCGATCGATCACTTCGCCTTTAATAAATTTTGCTCATGCATCACCATCAGCCCCCAGTGTGGAGTGAACCACCACCTTGAATAAGGCTAGGTTATGAATAAGTCTAGCATATGATGTGCAGCACATCATACACTAGTGTGAAAAAAAAATACCGTTCAATTTTTCCCTATGCTACTTACCTAGTTCTGGACACACTAGCGTATGACACACATAAGCCGCATCCGGAAACGCTAGGTGTCGCATTTTGGCCAGCGTATGATAAGCCACGTACAAAATGCGACTGTTAGGAACACTGATCCTTTAATTCCTAATCTAATCGATGTAGCGAAGCACACAGTCGCAGTATTACGTCGCAGACACGCTCCTGCCAAAGCACCTATTTAAGCCATCCTGCACATCATAAGCCAAAGCTGCACAACTTACACTAGTGTGAACCTAGCCTAAGCCTTGCTGCAAAGGCCATACCCCCTTGCAGAAAGTTAAACATGATTATTGTAAAGGAAATTGTGTGTCTACATTTGAAGTTTTTAAATATAGTAGTACCATGTTATTATAAATTGAAACAGCCTACAATTTGTGAAATTATAGAATTATAGTCTGTAACATGTTGACCCCTAAATTGTACAACCACCCAGTTTTAAATAATATAACATGAGAAGCCCTGCATTGGCATTTCCTAATAGTTACATGGGAGAGCGTGATGTCATCAAGGGAGGACATATTGATGATGTCACGCTCTCCCATGTGACTATTAGGAAATGCCGATGCGGGGCTTCACAAGGAGAGCAGTTGTAGAGGAAAGCTCACCTCAGAGGAACTGCCTGAACCGGACACCGTAGAGTTGCCGGAAGAAAAACAAGATGGAGTCTACAACAAGGAAGGGCTGGACAGCACTTCTTTACACATAAGAAAGTGAACTTTTTGGTCAAAATTGAAAAAAAAAAACACATTTACTAAAACTTACTAATTTTTATAAATTAGCAGATGTGTTTTTTTCAGTTTTGGCCAGAGTGTTCCTTTAAACATACCACAGAATTTGCTGAATATGTGAAGACTGGGAAGTGGCTAATAAATGTGAATTCAAACCTTTGCATAACTTCGGATTTTCATGAATATGCCTGTATGATAATGTTATCACCCCACCTAAAGACAGTGGGCCTTATTGACTAAAGGATGAATTCACCCGTCAAATTCACTTCACTAAAATTTGAATTGCATTGCTAAAATATTCGCACATTCACTTCTCTTTACTGATGAAGTTGTGGATAGATTTGTCAAGCAAGCAGACTGCTACAGATGCAGTCGCATGCATAGTGTGGCAGTCAGTTGAATAGGAGTAGGATGCAAAGTCATTAGGAGTGATGTGAATTACTCCAGTGAAGTGCAGTGACATCATCCTCACCATATCCCACTAACTGTATACAAGTGAGTAATACATCTGTTTCTATGTCACCTTGTTCCTAGTTCATGTTTAGTAGTAGACTAATTTAATTACAGTCACCATCATCACTTTTGATGGAATAGTCACCTCACACCACACTGTAGTCCTGCCATCAACCCCACTATTCACCACTCTGATGTGGCAAAGTCAAACAGGTGAATTCAGAGCAAGACGCTTGTCAAATTTGTGAATGAGACAGAAACCGCTGCTTGGTCAATAGTAGAAGTACTTGTGCAGGCACATGCAAAGTGATGCAAAGTGCTCCATAAATTCACGACTATCGTAGTCGCCCAAATTGGCCATGTATTTGCCACATTACAGAGTTTGCTCAATAAGCAAACATGGGGAAGTGGTGAATAGATGCAAATTCATAACTATACGCATCTATTTGGCCTTTAGTCAATGAGACCCAGAGATGTGCAAGGATCCTCATGTTTTGTTTATGGCTCTGATTCAATCACCATGTTTTGGTTTTGTTCAGGTCCTGAGTTTTGTCCAGAAGGTTCTTATTTTCTTTTAAATTGTTAAAAAAAAAAAAAAATATTGTAATGTATTAAATCTCCTTTAATGGACAATTCACAGTGTTTTAAGTCATAAGAAAGGTTTAAAGGCCTGCAGTTTCTCTGCCTAGTATAAACAATCCAACAGACTGTATAAAATTGTAATAAAGCCATCTAACCAGCAACAAGTGTTAAAGGTAGACTGGCTTTACAGGCTGATTACAGATGCAATCACTGCAGTGCATTTGGGTCTGTGTATAACTGCCACTTATCTATGCAGGGGTCCCTAGGATGCCATATCATTGCCCTGCACTGGTGGGAAATTACAATTTATATTTAATTGCTTTGTTGTCTTCTGATCAATGAAGTAGTAATAAATGGGCCCAAGCATCTTCAAAGCCATTCATTCTCTTTCGCCCAGAAAGCAGTCTGATGTAAGGCCATCATATACTTTATTTGTGGTAATCCAAGCTGTCTTGTTGTTTCTGCACCAATGTCATTTGCTGCTAAGAGAAATCTTCCTCTAGTTGCATAACCTGCTTTCTGAGGGGGGGTCTTAGGACAGGGGTATGAAAACTCAAAAGATCGTTGCAGTAATTAAATAGAAGGCACACACACTCCCTCATACCAAAAAAAAAAACAAACCCACTGGAGACTAGCCTTAAAGTAAAGACTTAAAATTAAATGTTATTTACATCTGGAAGCCCAATGTCCCAAGCTAGGTGTGGTAAGAGAAAAGATTAGTGTTTCCGGAGGATTCCATGCAGTCAGATGTGTTTCGCCTTAGAAGCAAATTGAAGGCTTCCACTCAAATGTGTAGTCGCAAATAGACTAATTTTGCTGTTTCCAGTGCAGGTCCAAATTGAGGTAAAAATAAATTCTGAGCTCAAAGCATGAGTCAGCACACAGAGACGCACACACACACACTGTTCTCTATGAAAGATGGCAAACAATAAAGTTAGTTCCAACACAATTTTTTATACCTTAGCAAGCAATAGAAAAGAGGATACAGTCCCAAATGGGGCAGAATACATTAATCTAAAACAGTGATGCCCAACATTTTTCGGTCTGGGGGCCATATAAATTTGCAACACGCATGTCACGGGCCGCTTCAAAGTCACGACAAATTTTAAAGTTACAACTGCGGCAATTTTACATAGTAAAGTTGCGACTGCGACAATATAATCATTATCTGTTCTCAAATAAAGTCTTCCCTGTACCTGTGTGCCATCTTGTTGTGTGAGGATCATGAGGGACTGCTTGCCCCTCTTGTCTTTGGTGCAGAGATCAGTATAATGCAGCTATATGCCGGCCTCCTGGAAATCTCCTGCCGCCGGAGCTGCTGGGATATGTGGTGTGGCACTCAGTATAATGCGGCTATCTTCCCACCTCCCAGAAGTCTCATGCCACCAGAGCTCCTGGGATATGTGACTTTATTTAGGTAAAGTCACATATCCCAGGAGCTCCAGCAGCAGGAGACTTCCGGGAGGAGGGCAGATAGCCAATTATACTCAATTCCGCCCCAAAGACAAGGAGAACCAATGTGAGCTGGATATGGCCTGCTGGCTGTAGGTTGTGCACCACTGCTCTAAAACAATAGAACACTAGCATTGGGTTAATTAAATAGCTACCAGTATTATTCAAAAAGCTGTCATTCAGATAAGAACAAACAGATAAAACCAGGTGTCCCCTATTTACCCAAATAAAAAAGTTGAATATTGAATTATTATTTGATGCTATTAAGAGTGAAATTTAATAAACTCGGAAAATTCCAATTTCACTTTTGTGAATTTCTTTCTGATTTTTCAATGGAAAAGTAGTCATACTTTACATTAGTAATATGGCTACCTTTCCCTAAAAAAAAATGCAATCAAAAAACTTTCAGTTGGTATATCGATCAAAAAGATCTCACGATATTTACTGCAAGAAACTTCTGAGATCTTGCAGGAATAAACTTGGAAAAGCAAAATCGGGCTTTTCCGAGCTTATTAAATTTTGCCATTAACAGTTCATGTTATTGATTTTAATGATTCAACTGGACTAATGCGGCTTAAACCATTTCTGTGCCCATTATGTCCAGTGAATTTATACATATTTGTTGTTAATGTGGAAGCTGTTTAATTTATATAGCGCCAGGAGGTTACACAGTGCTGCACAGTCCAAAACTACAATTATAATACAGACAAGGGACAGTGCTTAACAAAGAACAAGTAAATGACAAGCATGTAATCAAGAAGATACATCACTTTAAATGCCAGGCCATGACTGAAAAAGGGGATGGAGATCCCTGCCCCATAGAGCTAACAATCTAAATAGGAGGAAGAATCTCCAATCCAGTTTATACCTTACCTCCTCATAATGAAGCTAATTAGATTTGTTTGGCATTATCGATCCCTCATAAACCCATGCTGGTGTGGAGTTATACATTTTTTCATGTTAAGGTACTCCAGGATAACATCTCTTAAAAAGCCTTCAAACATTCAAACATTTTACCCACAATAGAAGTTAGACTTACAGGTTGATAGTTTTCAGTCTCAGGGGGTTATTCACTAAAGTCCGAATTGGTGCGTATTGGTGCGAATTCGCC
>WMED01012842.1:0-13574 GCA_019650415.1 Pipa parva
AAAAGCAGATATTAGTGTATTTAAACAGTAGTTTTAGGGAAACAAAAAATCTTCAGTCACAAAAACTTCACATTGCTGTAGATAAATATGTCCAACATATACAAAGGATTATTTAAAAATGAAAGATTTGGGATGATAATATCCCATATCAATGAGATCATTTGTGTCCTACAGAAAAGGATGTTTGAGACAGTGTGATTGCTGTGTATAGGAGCAGGCTTGCTAGAGGGGAGTGAGGAAGGAGGCAGTGCATCACACAGGCACAGCAGGTTAGGAGAGGTGTGTGTGTGTGTGTGTGTATGTGTGTGTGTGTAGGGTTAGAGTGTTCGTGTTAGTGAAAGTCTGCAGGTTTTCTAATGAAAAAACTGATTTATGTTACAGAAGGCATTTGTGTAAGCATGCAATAGCAAAAATAACACAATATAAGAGACAGTGAATTAAAGGGTGATGTAGGAATAATTCATTATTTGTGAAAGAGAGCAAATCTGTGTATGCAGGGTTTAAATACATATAAAATTACCTTCTGTCTATAAGTGTAGTTCAGGTTTCCAGAACAGTTCCACATACCCTAGACCACATGGAGGGTGCATGCAGGCATTCCTTGTTTCACTTCCAGACTGTTTGCTGGGATGGAGGGTGGGGGTAGAGAGCAGGTGCCCCACAGCTCTGTACTGCAGCACTGTACCACTGCTCATCCTGCAGAAACACACTGCACCAAACTGCTTCTTAAGCAGAAAGAATACAGGCTTATCGGTTACTGTGTAAGCCTTTAGATTTAACTACAACTGCATTATTTCAGGACATGGTTGTTTGTGCTTTGAGAGGCTGGGGGTTATTGAATTAGTTACAATCCTGAAACTATTCCAAAATACAATAGATTTATTATAACAGAAACAGTCATTTAACTTTCATGTATTACCATGTTTGAATGAATTAAATCAGAAATGACTTAAAGCATGTACTATTAAGCCAAAAAAGAGATTTTACTTGTAAAAAAAATTACCCCACTTTTCACTTTTTGTATGAGAGTGACCGGCAAAAAACATGAGTCAAAAACAGTTATTTCAGGGCATATTACCAAGTACCATTAATGGTAAGATGCTGCTATTTCTGTTTTCACTGCAGTTCTTACTTATTTTCACCTTTGTGTTCTGTTTATGTTACCAGGGCCATGATCAAAAAACAAACTATAGAGTTCTACTGAGAGCATACATAGAGCCAGAAATACTACTGTAGTTAAAACTTAATAATGATAGTGCTCCAATGTCTCTGAAAAAGAGAATCTGATTCAAAAGTAAAAATCTGGGAGGTTATCCAAAAAAAGAAGAAATATAAAACTAATACAAAGAATAGTTTGCAGGCAAGATTTAGCAGAACCAGAAACTGCTCTAGATCAGCTGAGAATATGTAAAACAAAATATGCAGCAAAATAAATGTCCTCTCAGAGTCTCACTCCAAAAAGATGTTTCCCTAAATTTACTGTCTAGGGTAGAAGAGGGTGAAGTGCCCTCTTTATTATTTAGTTGTGGAAATTTGCTGAGTCTGTTATGCCTGAAAAACTCAAGAATATTTCAGATTCAAAAGGTTCTGCAGATTCAGATGTCATGTTCTCTTGTCCTGTAACAGCTATGTGCATTTGGGGGGTTATTCACTAAAGTCTGAATTGTTGCGTATAGGTGCGAATTTGCCAGATAAATACAGTTGCAATAGACTGTTACTGTTACAGTTGCCTCTTTATAATGAGAATATTGTCACAGTTGTGTCTTTATTATGGGAAAATTGTTGCGGATTTGCTATGGGAATCCGCTGTTTGAGAATTCAACAGTGGAATTCGCACTTTAGTGAATAATTCCCTCGGGTCAACAGACATATTTAGCAACCTGTCTATTAAACTAAAATTTATTAAAAAAAAATAAAAAAAATCAAACAACAAAACCTAGATGCTGCCAACACTTTACCCTCAAAGTGTATTTCTGATTTATTTCTGGTGGGATTCCCCACTCAAAGAAAGTGACTGACTGTCATACAGGGCATACTGATTTAACCTGCACGGCTTTTTGCACTAATAAAATAAGTTTTGTGGTTGGCTGGCCATTGAGTAAATGATATGTTAAGAAACATGAGCAATTGTAACACAGCAGCAACTCCAATCCCAGGATTTGAACTCTGGACATTCCATCCACAGGTAGTGATCTTAATTCTTTGCCGCAGAGCCACCTGTGGTATAATGTCTTGCTGGTTTACTAGCACCTGATCCCAGCCCTGCTTGCTCCTGTTTTCCCGCCTTGCACGGGTGCCTTAAATAAGTAGTTTAATTTACTCCTATCTGGAAGCTGGTTGCCATCCAATCCCCACTAGGCTCTGGCTATATATACTCTGCAGGCTGGCTGTATCCTTGCCTGATTATAGGATCTACTTCCTCTGTTCCTGGTCTAGCCTGTATTGAGACTTTATTTGTTCTGCAGATTCTGCTGCATTTCTGCTTCTCTGTTGTGACTCCTGTTTCAGCCTGCTTGTATCCAGTTCTCCCCAAAGGGTTATCTGCTGCAGTTAGCTGGTCTCCAGTTTAGCCTTTAACTCCTTGTGTACCTGTCTATTGGTGATCCTATTTTTGGAAGTTCGCTCTTAACTCTTCCGCTACCCACCTTAGCACCACCTGTGGGTGGCTCCCCCAGAGACCATGACCTGGGGATCCCCTTGCAACAAAGGTCATACCTCCTTGTGGGATATAAGGGTGAAGACCGGGGTTCCTTAGACTCCATGCCCTGGGTGGGGCCAGCTCCAAACCTGCTGAGGTGTACTGCAAACTCCTATGTTATCCTGACAGCAATCTTGCTTGCATTAAGCACTACTAATATAATAAATAAAAGGTGACATAGAAACCTTGATTAATGTCAATGTAGTCAATAAGTAAAAAAAAGTGCAACGAAAACATATGGTCATCGGAAGATTGGTTGACATTATTATGTACATTTCTAAGCAAGCACTTGCAAAAAGAGGAAAGGATGACTTAGCTAAAGTCTTGCTCAGCAGTAAACTCATAGAAACGTTCTTGTGTTAGGTCTTCTTGGCAAATATGAAATATGTCCTGCAAAAATATCTTAAAGAGTTTGTAGAAATGAATGAGGAAATACTCCACCCAGAGAGCAAAGGCAGATATGGCTTAGTTAAATTTCTAAGCAAGACAACCTCTAATAATTTAGTTATGTTAACTGAGAACATGATTAAACTTAAAATAAGCCATGAATTACAAGGTGCTGTGAAATTCAGTATGGAAATCTACAGTATAGCACCATGCTGCCATCAGAAATCCTAGGGCTGCCCACTACTTGAAAATTGCTGTGTATTTACATATTCACTCATACTGCAAACTGCCCAGTTACACTACTGTGTGCTCAGTAGCTCATTAGTTTATTGCACAATTAACCACATTAATTGCACCAATAAATGGTGGCAGTACAAGAATCACTATTTCTAACTCCAAAAGAACAGGTAGAATTAGTAAATGTAAATGCTCATAACTACAACCTTCTTTTCTGGTAGTTTGATGGTGCTGTAAATATGAGTGTATGCTACAATGTTGATATAGATGGATATAGAAAACTCCTTCAGCAGTTTTTAGGCATGGTGTTATCAATTCTTAGTTTGGTAATTGTTGACATAACCCATTCTCAATGTCACTTTTGTTAAATTTGAGCTTTAAGAAAATACAACTTGCTACAGGAGAATGTCTGTGTGGATGTGCTTCAAGTCAAAGGCAAAAGAACCTCCTAGACTGAAGAAAATAGATGACATTCATTGCCAAAGCAAACCAAGGGTACACATTACACAATATTTGGATAATTTTCTAACAAATCTAAAGAACTGCCTAGGAATGTATTATAGTGTTTAGTCACATCTCTTAGTCCACTTAGTTTGAGAAAATTAGTGTAAGGCAGAGTTTTAATTGATGGATGGACATGGTATGAAATTTTACCTGTTGCTTTCTGATTCTGCAAATTTTTGAAATTGCATCACCAGTGTACAATTATCTACATACTAGTGCAGGGCTTCCCAAATGCCAGGCCCACGGACCACTACTGGTCTGCAGGCCCCTCGGTAATGGGCCGCCTGATGGTGAAGCACGCACATGAAGCATGTCACCTTCATGTGGCTGTCAGTGTGCACTGATCTGCCCACCCACCCACCAGTCTGTCAAACCTTTTATAGATCAGGGAACTAGAAAACAGCCCCCGATCCAGAAAGGTTGGGTATCGCTGCTCTAGTGGTCTAGATTATATAGTTGAAACTGATAAAAGCCTCTCATTCTGAAAACTTCTTGAATATTTTAATCCTTTCATTTAAAAAAACTGTCTGTAAATATTGAAATGTAGAAGTGATTACAACAAAAAACGTTAGCTAAAAAAATGATTACCTGCAGACTAAACTCCAGAAGAACAATGTTTAGATCCTCTTAAAGTCTTTAAGGTGCAAACATATCACACAGTCATAGATGAGGCTGTAAACAGCACGTATCAAAAGTTTTATAAAAAAAGAAAGCCTATCCATGACATTGCCTGTTGCCTAATTCTAGGCAGTTTAGTCACATCAGAGAAGATGAAATACCAACAAAAACTTTAAAAACCATTAGGTCAAGCAGACACCATTAGGCTAAAAACAGAGCTTCAATTTCAGAGGAAACTCTTTACAGATACACCAGATATCACAGATGATTCTGATGAAAAGGAAGACACAGACAGGGACATAAAATTGATGGTGTGTGAAAAACTGTCTGACCTGCTGCTGTAGGCTACTGTATGATTATAACCTACATTTTGCAGCATACACAAATTGTTCTGTTGAGTATAAAACACTACTAATCTTTGCTTATACTCAGGGCCATATGAAACCGTTTTCTTCAAGTTCAAAATAGATAAAAACAGCTTGAGATCCATGAGTTGAAATTCAGGATTATTTGCTACATTACAGCAACAATGAGCAATTTATTCATACCACCCACGTTTTTTGGGAGGCAAGGCAGGATGACACCGTTCAAATTTTTGGTGATGTCATCGGAACAACACCTACTTTCACTTGATTTACTGTGTGCTGGTAATATCTTTGTAGCAGGCCAGTAATCAGGTAGAGGAGAGGACAGGGACTTGGGGCAACTGCCAGAGGACCTTGGACCCCAGAACAGAACCTAAAAAAACCTAAAAAAATTAGAATGTCTTGTGGGCCCTGGGGCAATTGGGAGGTCTAAGTTTAGTGATTACATGGAATTGTGTGTGTTACACTATGGACAATTTGTTGCAATGTGTAATGGATTCACTTTTGCTGGTGAATTCACTCTTTCGTTAAGAACCCCTGAAAGAGATACTGTAAATAATTGTATTTATGATAACGTATTGACAACTTGAGTGAAAGAAAGGAATAATTGCATATTTAAGCTGCAGGTTTTCAATATTTTTCATTTTGTGTTTTTTTTTTTGTTGGAAAAAGTCGAATTGTGTTGCATTTGACTCATTAAGGCAGGGGCCTTTGTGTGAAATGACATAAGTACGCATGGATATCATATACACCAAGACAGTGTTAAAAAAACTTTATTAAAACTTCCAGCTTGACATCAATGCACAGTGTTTAAACAGCACATTCCGTTTCAATTATTTTACAGTCTTCTACAATGAAAACCAAAATGGCAGGATAACGCATATCTAAGCACCAAACACTCACCAGCGGCATCATTCACACAGCAATTTCACTTACTGCTAAATCAAATTCTGGGAAAAACTGGGGGAATGTAGCAAATAACTTTAAAAAAATAAGGGACTGAACAGGTATTTTCAGCCCTTTTTTTAGCATCTTTATCTTATTTGAGAAGAGAATAACGCAAATAAGAGAAGAATAAAATTCGTATACTAATTATTGGTTTATTATTTCTACATTTTCAGTTGTTCTCCAAGTCTAGGAAAAGTGCTAAGAAACTACATCTGATCATTTTAATTTCATGTGATTTCAATGATTCTCACTATGACCCCTCCCTCATCCTTTTCTTCCCACTTCCTGTAACTGCTCTAGATGCTCCCATTATTATCACCCTTCAGCTCAGGGTTTACATTAAATAAAAAAGGTAGTCACCAGCTTTCAAAGGCCCCAGGAGAAGTTTTCCTATCTTAATTTACTTACATCTCCCCATACATTACCACTTGTAGGGCTTCCTTTAACGGTATGTTTTGTGATAGCAGTAACTTTTATATTAAAATATTCAGAAAGAGGTTTTCTGAGCCTTAAGTAGGGAGGCTTCAAATTTTTATATGCGCCTTAAGCCCCACATTTTTTTGGGCCAGACCTGCCTCCCTAAAAACTTCATGTCATGCAGACATGCTCATACAGAAATCAAAGCTTCTACCCGTTTCTTCCCAGAGGCTTCTGTACTATACTAAACCTCCTGATAATTTCTACAGTAAATCTTTCTACACTGTGAGTCTTAAAAAAACACACCAAAACATTTTTAATCATATCTTCCATAAAATTCGGCCGATTTGGATAAAATTTGGTATTATGAGTCTAAAATAAATTTGCTGCTAACTGACTAAAAAAAATTTACTTACTTACTTCAGTGGTTGGTAGGATACGAAAGCGGCAGATGGTAGTTTGTATACAGAAACGTCGAAATGGTTTTCAGTACTGAAAACAAAATTTTGATTAAGAATTTGGTACTGCTGAAAGGGTATAGCAGTCGTAGATTAATTAAAGATTTCCCGAATACGTTACTGTTTCTTTTAACAAGGCTCACTGACAAACGTAACAAACGTTATTTAAAGTAGGCTAGCATAAACCTACGTTGCATACACTTCATTGAATTTCAAGTTTCACAAGTTAGTATTAAGATAGTACTCGGGTTAGGTTGGTACTGTTGGTACTTAGGTCAGGTAAAAAAAATTTAGTCAGCAGCAAATCTATTTTGGACTCATAATACCAAATTTTATCAAAATCAGCCGAATTGTACAGAAGATATGATTAAAAATGTTTTGTGTGTTTTTTTAAGACTCACAGTGTATTTCCAGGTTCTATCATTTTAAGTACAGATCTTTTCACTGTAGATTTTCTTTCTTACATCTTCTTATTTATACAGGGCAGTTGGCAGTATACTTTATGACGTAAAGCTTTTACCAGGGTTGGTTTTAGTAAAACTGGAACCCTGGGCCTCTCCCCTGAATTCCCCCCTGCAAGGGGCCCCCCATAGTGCTCTGCAGAGTTATGATGATCTATTGTCAGCGGCAAAGCTCTATTATTCTGAAGTGCTTCAACTCAGCAGGAGCGTTGTAGGGAGGCCTCACTGGAGTCAGGACCCCTGGGCAATTGCCCAGTTTGCCACCCCCCCTCCCCATGCTAACCCTGGCTGTTACAACAGAATAGACAGCACTGTAGACTTTTAAGGCTAACAAAAATAGAAACAACTAAGTAACGAGGCGACGCATTCTAATTGGTTAAGGCAAGCTAAAATGTTGGTTCTTTTTTGGTTATGTGGCAAATATTAAATTAGAACCTGGAAACATTGTGGTTGCACAATTTACTGTAGCTAAGATTGTTTCACAGTATATAAAATAATATCCAGGAAAGACAAAGTTCTTCCCTGGATTCTATGAATTCTGAAATACACACAAGTGACAAGGGGATTACAATTTAGATTTAGGGGAAACATTATAAGAAACAGTAAAGAAACATATTTGTATACACTGCACCCTGTTTTCCTGAAGGACACAGCATGACTGCTTAGGATAGGTTGATTGAGGCAGTGTGCTTTCACACCTGCTACTTGCATCACATTAGAACAAATAAGCTACAAGATGGCACACTGGGATAAGGTGAGTTGTAATGTCAGGTTCAGATGAAAAACAAAAACATATCATTTTAGTAACAACCGATGTATAAAATAAAGTATTCCAATATGTCTTCTTACAGTCTTACATTTACTTTCACTCTTACATTCATGTCACACATAGCCACACAACTAAAATAAATAATAATAGCAATATGAGAAGCAAGGAACAGGCTTAAAATTCCTACCACAAAACCACACTACACTTTAGAATACCAAATAATACCTAAAAACTGGAGGTTACTCCCCTTCCACCCTTATGTCCCCTTATCTCCCCTTAAAACCTTCCCCAAATCATCCATCAAGAGTTTGGAACTGTAGTCGTAATATATTGATATTTATTCTTGGTCACTTAGGAGCATTTGTAGATAAAAAGTGGATTATCACATGCAAAACCATTAATAAAAGACAAGGCTGTCAATAGCCGAGTGTGGTTATTTGGGTGTCATTAACTAGGGTGACCTTTTTCTGCCAGGGTCAAGAATTAGTTCCTTCTCACTTGCCATAACATTTTTTTTATCTCCTTGATTTGTTTCACTATCATTTCCTTCTTAGATTTTTTCTTCATTTGACTCTCTCCTTAATGGAGATCCAGAGAGGCCATTATATTCAGACATAAGAGACTAAAGAGATTTTCAATCTCGGCTGAATGAAGCTAATTACAGATTGAGTGCTCTATTTCTTGCCATAACTGAACTTCCCCATTTGTCTTCATTGTGTCATTTTATAGAAATGGGACCTTCTTAAATCCAAGCAGAAAACCTAACACTGATGATGGTGATATCCACTTGAATTTATATTTCAGAGTGGGTGAAGCCAAAGGTTGAGGATAACCTATAAAATTCCTACTACAAAGACTACTCTATATCTCAGAACAGCAAGATTATTTCTTATTTTCCTAATTATAATGTGGATAACCTTGTGCAAAGACAAACTTATTATTTGACATTTGTCCTGAGACAAGATTGTTCTAGTGACAACATTTTTTCATTCATTGCCATCCAAACTATTTGGTTAGGATTTCAATTTAAAAATTTTTTTTTTGTAATTTGACAATGTTGAATTCTTTCTTGCCAACATTTTTTTCTCACTTTTCTAAATTTGATTTTACACTTAGAAGAGCAATGTTTTTTCTTTGGGCCTATTTAAATGATAAATGCATGGAGTCCATATACAGACCTTATTTAATATGTTACAATGGAATTATTTAAGAGCACACAGTGATGCTCATTGACCATTTCTACTTTCCATGAAGTCTTGTGGGTAAAGAATTTTTTCTGCCAAGATCAAGAAGACCATTTATGAAGACAACACAAGATTTATCCAGGAGATATTTGTTTTTTTTTCAATTCCCAATATGGTGTTCATTTGCAGCCTAGATATTTTATTAACAACTTAAAAAAATAAAATGTAATAGATCTGAACATTAATTCATCTGCTGCTGCAAGGTAGGGAAACACTACCCCTATTGCAGAATGCCTCTAAAGAATGATTGGGTTTATCAGAAGTAGGTGGAATGTACAGGGATTTAAGAATTGGGGAAGATCAATAATAATAGATGTCCTTCGAATTCTGGTGTAAGTGCCGGTCTTCTTTCCTTCTTTCACGGTGAGATTTGTGTTTTTGGTGATGATGGCGATGATGATGGTGATTTTGGTGATGGTGTTGTTTGTGTGCATGATGCCCGTGGTGATGATGGTGCCTTCGTGTTCTGTGATGTCTCCTGGCTGTTAATGAAAAATAAAATTACAAAAAAAAAACACATTTATTTTCTCAAAGATAAACTGAAAAATATTCAAGAAATAAAAACTAATTATAACATCACTCTTTAAAAGACGTCTAATCCATTCTTCTTACCTACCACATTATATGTTAATTTACATTTATTTATATGGCATACCACAGAAGATGTAAATGTGTAAGTCCTTGTGAATGAATGACAGTCCATTAAGAGATAGAGTTTAATAGCTATTTCTCTAAGACCTAGGATTAAAAAGAACGATAAGCACAAATTTTCCTGTATATGTAAAGGAAGGCTTTTCCAAAGACAGGAAAAAGGGTTATTGTAGAAAGGGGCTTTAGAAAGAATGAAGTTCTGCATGTATATCATAGGGTATCTTTCACATAAAAATTGCTAGGGAAAGCAGCTGGTATGGTGTTCCGCGTTACTGAGTGTTCCCATAATAACTAGTATCTTCCCACTGAGGGTGTTGTCTTAGTTAGAATGGCAGTTTCCAAGTAACAGTAAAAATATCCAAGATGGACTGAATTCTGGGTAGCAGGAAACATGACTGGCTCAGATATCAAGTGTGAGCTGAATGCAATTCAGTGTTCAGCTCAGTGAATGCCCTTCAACCTCTAATATATTTTTTAAATGAAAAATGCACTCTAATAAGAGAAAATGTTGAAACTCTACAAGATTATTAGCAATGCATCCTTTCTTTCTTATTTTTGATTTTTAAGAAGGTTAATAAAATATGTGCAAAGCTACAATAATCTTTAGGCACTGGAAAAAACTTTCTGTTTGCTATGGAAAAAAAAGATGACAACATACAGTATCTGCTTGATCTCAAACTTACCTTTAACACACTGAATTCTTGGCCGGTCCCACCTCCCATTCTGATGACATCTGATAGTTGGGATGTGCTTTTGGATGAAGCCATCTTGACACTGGTACCTTATAGTAGAGTGGATGCTGTACTTCTCTCTCTTCTTTCCAATAATGTAAGCATTCTTTAGCTCAGGGGGGGAATTACAGAGAACTGTGGATATAAATGTAGTTAGCTATTAGGTTACCACAAAGAGAATTTACCCAGTTTATAGAAAAGGGAACTTTTCTCTTTATTTTCTCAAATCTAGACACTAAGGGCGGTTCTGGGGTGGGTCCAGCAAGGGATAATGCCCCATAAAACAGAGTCTGGACCAGCCTGTGGCCCCCTTCTGAACAAAGATTATACAGTTATTAGTCATATTCTGATATTGCGCCCATGCAAAAGGTGGAACTAATGCGAGTGGCACAACATTGCACTGTTTTTTTCCCGGGTTGAATGTGCCTCCTTGACAAAACCTTTGGCCCCAGCCAGGCCCTTTCAGCAAAACGGGTGTAGAACTGCCCCTGCTAGACACCAATGTGCTCAAACACACATGGATATAGTTTTGTTTTTCTCAGTAAGAAAAGCAATAACTCTTATTATCTTCAAAATCCCATGTACTTACCAGTCCCTTTTTTGCAGATATAAGGTAGGTTGTAGTTACACGGAACATCATTCCACTTGCCATCTTCATGTGAAACCATAACCACGCAGTCCTCTCCACCAGCAAAGAAGTTATCAGGCTGTTGATTTCGCCAGCTCTCATATTGCTGTAACCGCACAAACAGAAGGATATAGGAATCACACTCATTTCACAAAAATAAGAGCACTTCACATTTAAAGTAGAGACTATTATGACTTAAATGTTTAGCTCATTCTTAATAAGATACACAAAATGAAATACCTTTACTATTTTATCAGTATATTATATTGAGTCACAAAGTCATTAAAAAAGAGCAAGGCAGCACTAACAGATTTTTAATATGGCATATTCCATCTGGCACTTCTAGATTAGTAGCTGGTTAAAAATAGTTTAGCACAGCTAGAACACTTTGTCTTGCAGGTACATGGCAAGGAATCCCAATTACAGGGAATGAGATAAGGTATCTTACAGAAAGTTGAGTCAAGATATTTTTATTTTAGATTTGTACACCCAGCCAATGTAAATTTCACCCACCAGTGCGGTATTATCTGTCCACTGGAAGTCCTGCTCCACTGTCCTGTCATTCAAACCAATCCACGTGTTCTCACGGCCAAAACCTTCATAAGAATAAAGAAACAAAAAATAATATCATTTGGAGCTGACAACAAATATGTAGGTGTAAAAATGATTGCAAGGCCTACCTGTAAAGGTGTTGGTATATTTATTGCAGTAGTAGAGTCTAAATATACATATTTAGATACCACAATTCCTATAATTAATTTTGATGGTTTTTTAAAGGAGCAGTAAATACCAGAAAAATAACTGCATGACAGATATTCCCACATTATACTAGTAAACATGGAATTTTAGTAAGTTGTATTATTTGGAGTTTGTTTTCCTTCCTAGTGGTTGCAGCAGTCTTTTATCTGTTAAGTAAATACATCTCTGCCTAGTTGCACGGAATGTTAGGTGGGCAGAAAGGGAGAGACAGCACAAACTAGTAAAATGTAAAACATGACATTTATAGTACTGTAGAGAAATAGCTGCCATGTCTTTTTGTGGTGTTTCTGGCCTATTAACATAGGCGTGCGGCAAGTGTGCCTAGACACCCCCTAATAAGTTTGGTGATCAAATTGCATGTCATGTGATGAAGTTTGGGCGTGACATCAATGCATGTGTGTCATGTGATGTTGATATCATTACATGGGCAAATCTCGTGATGATGCTCAGTCGTGATGTCATCACATACGAGGTTCACATGATAAATGGCAAGATGACAACATGTAGACACCCCTATATAAAGGTGCCTGTGCATGCCCATGTCTATAAGAACAGATTTTGGTACAGATTATGGGGGTTATTGACTAAAGTGAGCATTTGACAGTTGAATTATCAAACAGCGGATTCCCATAGCAAATCCACTACTATGACAATTTCCCCATTGTAAAGTTTCGACTGCGACAAGATTTCCACACCGTAAAGTCACAACTGTGGCAATATTCTCATTATAAAGATGCGACTGCAACAGTAGCAATCTATTCCGACTGTCTTCAGCTGATGATTTCACACCAATACGCAACAATTCTGACTTTGGCCAATAACCCCTTTATTATTTTACTATCATGTCAGGAGAACATGTTTCACAGGTTATTACTGTTGATGAAGGCTTGCTCTTCTGGTGAATGAATGCTAGTAAGGTGTCCTGCCCGGCGGCGACAGTCTCTCTCTGCCTCTTCCCATGGCCTTCTCTGGGGAAAATAACGATAACAGGAGCCCTGGAACTTGTGCCAGTTGTGGTCACATCCCTCTGTATCTGTAGGGTAGAGAGAAAAAGTAAGAGAATTGGGATTTATAATACAATAGGTAGCGGAAAAAGAATTAGGAAAAAAAGGAAGGATTTTTGTGAACTAGGCAAAACAAAATGGTTAAAGGATAAGTAACACTAATAAAATATTGGCTAGGTAGTAGAGTCAGATTAAGGACAAGGCACCATAGTCTACTGTCTAGGGCCCAAGGTCTGGTGGGGTCCAGGCACAGTCCCTGGCATGGCAGTTATACCCACTTATTACTGGTACAAATGAAATATTTAAAGTAGGATTACTAGTTTGTATTATTTTGAGTTTGAATTCTTTCCTTGTGGTTGCAGACATCTCTCATCTGTTAAGTAAACAATAGTTTGCTTAGTCCTAGGTTACTTTCGATAAGACATATTCATTAAGTGCTCCAGAAAGCCTAATTTATTGGCAACCGGCAGAAATAGTGTTAACGCAAAAAAATCTGGTGTTATGGTGTTTAACGCTTTAAACATCAAAAGGAAATATAGTTAAAGGTAATTTAAAAGGACATTGTGATGATCAGTCCCAGCTCTGCATATGATATACAGTATGGGCCACATTGATTAAAGGGTGAATTCACCTCAGAAAAATTTGAGTTGCAAAACCAAAATAGAAGCAAATTCACTTCTCAGTATTGACTAAGA
>WMED01012843.1:0-13774 GCA_019650415.1 Pipa parva
CTTTTAAATGTTTTTTTTTACCTAAATTTCTCGACTTATACACGAGTATATACGGTAACTCAGTGATAAATCCCAAGGTGGGAAAGCAACTATGGGAAAGGACTAGAACAAGCAGTAAATATACTGTAGTTATGGAGTAAATGTAACACTCCTGGATATGAGACAACCAGCGTATGTTTTGCCTCTAATTTAAAGAGGCTTTTTCAAGGTAAGTAGTAAGATTGCTTGGTGTAAAGAACAAAACATTAACATAATCAAATGAAGGTTATTACAGAAAATATATTGTTAACCTAAAATGGTTGGTTCATCAAAAAAACGGAAGCCAAGGAAGCTAAGCATGTAACCATTGTAGTAATAAATGTATCCAATCTCTAATACAAAGAGAATATCTGATATGCCCAGTGAAAGGCATAAATCAATAACCATAGACATAAAGTAACTGTGTCTATTTTTTTTTAATGGGAGTTTCTCCCATTTCTCCCCCCCCCTCCCCTTTCTTTTGGCCAGATGAAAACATTGGCACTAGGAATTAATGTGGGGTGATTTAATATATCCACAAATAGGGAGCAGATATTTATCTGTTTATGGATATTGTTTCAACTCACTAAAAAACAAAGTATATGGCGAGTTAAATGTTATTGCTGCAAACCTTTCTAAATAACATTTTATATGTTTTTTTTTTATAGAGGTCCAGTTTCAAAGCTTACTTTTAAATTATTTCTTGCCATGCTGTGCTCACTCATTGGAGCTTTCCTAACATTCCCTGGTCTACGGCTTGCTCAGATGCACCTGGATGCCTTAAACCAAACTACAGAAAAATTCACACAGTAAGAATAGAAGTTTTTATTTTGTGGTTTTGGTGTGCATGTCATAGTGCAGGGCTGATAACTAGAATCTTTTAACCAAACTCAGAATAAATCTCATTCAACTTTGTGCATTTTACAAAGCTCCTATTGAATACAGAATTCCAAGTCTCAGATACACTTGTTGCTTTACCTAACATTGCAGGGCTATGACCTTATTGTCTCAGTGCTGTTGTGAGCAGTGCTGGGTTTTACATCTAAGGAAATAGCAAGAAAATGACTACAGTCACTTATCGTAAAGATTGAGGGGAACACCCCCATTTTATTGCAGAGAAAAAAAGGCAACACAGCGTTTCAGGGTGGCAACTGCCTCTCTTAATCTTCAGTAATATGGGGGTGTCCCCCTGAATGTATACAGTGAGTGGTGAAGGTATTTTCTTGCTATCTCATTGGATTAAGGATATACTGGGGTCCTCTTTGACCTGTTCTCATAGAAGGTTTACCTGAATTGTGCCTAGAAAGGTATATTGTGTTTTTATCTCCGAAGCCTATAGGCACATCATTTTTGGCACCTTAGGCCACACCCACTAATTGACCACTCTCTTAATAACAGAATAAATTATGCAGTAAACTGAAATGCTTTGCGTTTTGTGCAAACTGAAATTATGATTATGAATATCAAGTTTAACAGTTGCATATTAAAAGTGCTTCTTTATTTCTTTAATTTACCGTCTTCATTCCCTCTTCCTGTATCTCTGCTTTTCATACCTATAGGGAAATCCAGCATTGTTTATGTGGGGGTGTTAATGCGCTGGATCACCTAATAATAACATTTTGTTCTTATACCTTAGAACCTATAAAACTATATTTGTAATTTCCAGTGTGGTGGCTTGGTGGCTAACATTACTGCGTTGCAATGCCGGTGACTTCAATTTCACCTAGGGCATGATTTTGTACACCACAATCTAAAAACATCCCACATAGTTTAATTTGAAGCCTGGCTAAATTGTCCCTAGTCTGTATCTGTCTATGTCTATATGTATGTGACTGAATAGGGAAACTAGATTGTAAGCTCCACTGGGCAGGGACTGAAGTGAATGATGAATCTGTGTAAAGTGCTGCGTAATAAATATATCAGTGCTATATGAATGAATATATACATATACAGTATGTATAATTATTAAGTATGTATGTTTTCTGCATTCTTGATTTTTTTTTTTCCTCTTGAAATGTTGTAATGTTATATTCTCCTGAAGAAACATTCAACCAATGCAGATTTTAGTAACCTTTAAACATTAAGAAACCCTATTGTCCTATTTTATGGAGCAAATTGTGAGTTTCAACAGGGGTTCTACTGAACATGCTACGGAGTTAAAATTCACTTGTTTAAAAGCTGAGGGCTTACATTAAAGCAGCCAAAGTCCTTTGTTAATTGCTATTGAAGGGCTTAGGGTATGAACTACCCCATTTTTTCATGTAATATTAAAGGTGCAGGTCAAGTGGTATATAACTTGTAATTGTCTTTGTTTTTAGGTTTTTGCTTCATATTAACTTTTTAGCACCACTGTTAATGGTATTGCTGTGGGTAAAACCAATCACCAAGGACTATATTCTGAATCCACCTATGGGCAATGAAAGTGTGCCTTTGTAAGTATTGTATAATAATAGTCTCATTAACCATTATTAAGGAAAATCTGACACCCATTCTGGCTTCTAATTAAAGGTTAAGAAGTAATATGTAATTTTAAAATAAAAATCTATACATGGAAACTTTTAATCCCGTTTAAGAGTACTCAATTAATATAAATCCCCTCCCCTTATTCAGATTAATTTCTTAATATTCAACCTCTGGCATAAACAATCCACTGCCAGTCACTTTTATCAAAACTGTGTGAAACATTGAAGATAAGCATGTCACTAACCAAGAAAATACTGATCCTATGTTGGATGTGACTGTTGTTATATGTATTAATTTTATATACCTGATACTTGGAGCTGTGAATGCTATATAACAGGGTTTCTGTTTCATATGTTGAAATGTTTTACATTGATTTTAAGTGCTGTTATAAATAAAATATATTGGCTTTTGAATTAAGAAAGGCATAGGTAATTTTTCTGTTGTTCTTAATGTGCTGGACTGTTTCCCTTTGTGTGTATTTGCAATGTTGAAGATGGCATGGGCTAGCACAGGGGTTGGCAACCTATGGCTCTTGAGCCAGATAATGCTCTTTTGATGGCCATATCTGGCTCTTTCACTGTGCAAGCACTGCTCATTACAGTCTGCTGGCAAGTGCTGTAGAGAGAAAGCTCTCTCAGCACTTCCGGGTTGCTAGCCAATCCGGAGCCGCTGATATCACCGGCTACCATGTTGCTAGCCAATCAGGAGCCGATGACATCGCTGCAAGTCTCAGCACTTCCGTGTTGCTAGCCAATCCGGAGCTGCTGACATCACTTATGTGATGTCAGCGGCTCTGGATTCAAAAGGGCTGAGGGAGCCACACATATATGGCTCCCTCAGCCCAAAAGGTTGCAGACCCCTGGGCTAGCATCTCCATGTTATAATTAAATAAAACAGTAGTAAGCAGTAACTGCAGTGCAATACTAGAAAAGCTACCCTAATGTATGCTGGGTGGACATACTGTACAGACCAGAGGTAGTACTGTAGGACAGCAGACCTAAATTTTATCGTTATATCCAAGTGCTTAATCTATACTCTCCCAAAGATGAGTAGCTGAATTGCTAGTCTATTAAAATAACTGTTATGGAAGGCATGGCTAACAGCAGCTTTAACAATGTTTCTGACTTACTCTGCAGATACAGTATAATCTATCTACTCTGATAAATCTTTGGGATGTCAAGTAATGATGTTGCATGACATATTTTTCCTTAAATGGTATTTTAAATGGTATCTCCCTAGCATTCTTCATTTTTTTCCTTATTTGCATTCTTTTTGGGTTGTATATTGAAAACTGCTTTAGAAAGTTCTGAAAATTGTTTTTTTCTGTTTATTCCTATATGACAGAATGTCAGAAGATTCTTTTGATACTCTGCGCCTTTGGATCATCATTTTGTTATGTGCTTTAAGACTGACAATGATGAGATACCATTTGCAAGCCTATTTAAATTTAGCACAGAAATGTGTGGATCAAATGAAGAAAGAAGCTGGCAGAATAAGTACTGTGGAACTTCAAAAAATGGTGAGAGAGTACAAATAAGTCTATGTAGCAATCCACCGAAAAAGAAAATTGTGAGCAAAGTTTTAGTCCTGTAGTTGTAGAGTTTTATGTAGTCTTTAAAGAAAACAATGTTTCAGGGTATATTCAGCAACATGACTAGTCTGAAAATGATATTTTTTCAGCACTTAGATATTTGTTCACTTCTCCCTTTGATATTTGTAAAAATTAGCAGCAGTCTATAGTAACCTCTTCCATTTTTTTTTTTCTTGGGATCATTTTTTTTTTAAATGACCAGTGATGAGAATAGTAATGTATGACAAACCTTTTTTTGGCTATTGAGAGAAACTTGTATAAAATATGGATTTTGTTTATGGATTTCATCGCAAATAGATTTTGCCACGTACTAAGCAATGTAACTTCCATTGTAATTATAATTCATGAAAAAATATGATGCACACTGCTTTTTATCTTGCTTTATTCAAATTCAGTTGATGCTAGGATGTTAAATGCAAGCATAATTTGTGGCACAACCTCAAGGGATATTGCCAACCAAAAAATGTGATTAAAATAAATAATTATTTTGTTGGAGACATCTTTAAGGACAAGGCCTCAAATATACATTTGCCATGTAAGTAGTGGGTGTTTTATCACCTGAAAATATTTCCTTATGTGTTTTGTCATAAAGAGAAGCCTACTCATAGAAGTGAGGTACCTTACCATGTACAACAAAAGGCATAGGGGGTGCGAAGTGAGCTCCGAATCCTTCGGCTCACTTCGCACATGGTATTATGCGCTCGCTGATGTCCTGCACGCAGCAACTCTTTTTTGGTCTCGCCGACAATGGAATCCCTTTAAAGCGCTCGCTGATGTCTGTGTGCAGGACATCAGCGAGCGCATAACACCATGTGCGAAGTGAGCCTAAGGATTCGGAGCTCACTTCGCTCAATGGTGAATTCCCCCCATAGTGGGGCATTGCCCTAAATTGCAGTGTTTTGAGTACTAAAAATATTCTCTTTTTCATAAAGTCTCTATTAAAAAAAAAAAAAGCCAACAACACATTATATATGACTGTTACTTTGGGCACTGTGCTTATAAATTCAGCAGACCGCACTGAACAAAACAATGTATTTTTTGGTTTGTTTTATTTTTTTATAGCAGTATTTCCCATGTCAATCAGTCTTCCTGTTTTAAAAATAGCCTCAATATTAGTCAGAAAGCAAGACAGGATTTTTATTTTTTTTTAAAGACGCAGCAGGCAAATGCAAGCATATAAATTATTACAGCTTATACAGAGCTATATTAAATCAGTTTCATCAATGCTAATCTACTTTTCTAAGCAGTATGCAGTGTTTAAAAGCACAAACAAAACCTTTGATCATTTTCAGATACACTAGCAACAATTTGCTAAAATAATGATTTTCTTGTTTTTAGCCTTCAGTGCAGTATCATGAACAGACAGCTATAATAATTATCATTACCTTTTATTTATAGGTGATGCATTTTTTTTCAGAAGAGCTGTACAATCGGGATCAGGCAAACACTGGTTTATACATAAATTAATAAAAAAGAAAAATAATAAAATGTAATGTCAATGATGCAAAAATAAAATATATCCTGCCCATGAGAGTTTCAAATTAGAGAGATGATCAATGATTTTTTTTCCCATGTTGCAATTCAGTAAAATGCCATAGATGGTGACAATGTAGAGAACTATAGCGTATTCTGTTTCATTTACAACCGTGACAAAATGCATTGCATTCTGTATTTAAGTAATCTGCTGCACAAAAAGAGAATATGTTTTGAAATGTAAACTCCTGTACGCAAAAAAAGCCATAAGGCATTTTGTTGCATGTTTTTTCTTTTTAATCAGGTGAACAGGACATAGTCTGTTGTGGTTTTTTACTGTACTTATAACATTGTAACATAAGCTAAATACTAAATATTATCAGCCATTAATTCATTGTAATTACAGGATACTACGTAATTTGAAAGTTTTGAGTTTGAATTGTAAAAATCTGTTTCTGCCTTTTTTTTGTTTTGTCAGCTCTTTCACAGCTTTCTTTTGCTGGCTTACTTGACAAGAGGAAATTCTCCATATAGACACTTTTTATGACTAAATTTGTAAGCAGAATTTTTTTGGTTTCAGGTTGCTCGGGTATTTTATTATCTGTGTGTCATCGCATTGCAATATGTTGCTCCTCTCGTAATGCTACTTCACACAACACTTCTTTTGAAGACGCTAGGTATGTGCTTAAAGCGGTTGTAAGGTGGCTTGGTATGTTTCAGTCACATTTGTATGTGTACATTTTCTGTATTTAAAATGATTGTAATCTTTCTGTTATAACAGGCAATCATTCCTGGGGTGTGTACACAGATTCCGATTCTTCATATCCCAGTCAAACACATAATCAACTTTTCTCCGAGCTGCCATGTCCCGATGAAAAGATGAAGGCAACAGTCGCTCAGATTACAGTGGCACTTGGTGGATTAAAGAACATTTTCACTCCCCTTCTTTTTCGGGGACTCCTGTCTTTTTTTACATGGTGGATTGCAGCTTGTCTTTTTTCTACAAGCTTGTTTGGTTTATTCTATCACCAGTACCTGATTATTGCATGATGAGGACCTTATAATCTTAACATTTAAATGGACCAAATTCAGACATGATGCTTTAATGCCATGATTGCTTGTCTCAACATACCAACTGCATTATGTCTTTATTCAATGTTTCCTCTGTGTTCTCAGGGTAAATATTGTACAGAATCACTGTTGTGAACTTAATTTTTATTACCTCGGAGAAAGAAAATTAACTGCTGATCACTCCTAAACAGTACTGCTTTTTCCTCTTGTAGACACACGTCACCAAAAGATAAGTTGAATTTAAAACTAATAAGAAAGATAAGTACTGTAGTTTGAAGTGATACATTATTTCGACTAACAGTTTATTGTTTAAGACAAACTTTTGAGAGAGATATTCCCTCTTCATCAGGTTAGAGCAGTACTAAAGGATAAAAAGTTTGTAACATATTTTGGAGCGAAATTTAATAAACTTGAAAAAGGCCAATTTCGAGTTTATCCAGAAGACATCTCGGCTATTCGTTCGGTAAAAATCACTCAATATTTTCGATCGGTATTTGCTGACCAAAACTTTCCGATCACATTTTTTAATGCAAAGGTAGCCATACTTTACATTAGTAGTATGGCTACCTTTCCATTAAAAAATTAGATCAAAAAACTTGTTTGAAAATTTTCAGTTGAATAATATCGAGCTGTTCTCGGGGATAAACTCGAAAAGGTGAAATCAGTCTTTTTTCGAATTTATTAAATTTCGCCTTTAAATTCTGGTATGCCATGAGAAACTAAATGACAGCCAGCCATAAAGGGGCCCTTACAACCTTATGTAATAATATGTTACAGACTGTTTATCCTTTAGCAGTGCTCTGATTTGATGAAGAGAAAACATCTCTTGAAAGCTTGTCTTAAGCAGTAAACTTTTAGTTCCACTAAAATATCATAAATACTACAGTATCCATTCTTCTTAATTCGGTTGATCTAATATGGCCGAAACCGTTTATCTGAACTTTAAAAAATAGTTAATTTTTGTTTTAAGCAATCTTGTTGGTGTTCTCACTACTATTAACTACCAAATTCTTAAGGTTAGCAGCCTTTTGAATCTAGTAGAATTTTTGCATTGGTAGTTTTTATAGTTCTGGCACAGTTTCTAAATCAATTTTTCTTTAAAAAAAAAAAAGTCAGAACTGACATAGGATTCTCAGCTGCTGTTCAGTGTGATATGCTGTTCTAAATTTTGGCCATTTGTTCTGGTATGTGTGGTTTTCTAAGTATGTTAACCTACATCCGAAACTGATTGTTGAAACAGAAACATATAACTTGTGCTTCTGGGTAGCCCTCAATGCACAACAATGACAGGACATGTCAAAAAGGTCATATCAAGAAACAAGGACAACTGTATAAAATTGGAAATTTAGCTTTACTTATATTTTGGTGATATTTTCATGTTACTTTTGACTTGTATTCTAGAAGGTCTTTTATGTGAAATCAGATCCTCTCATGCACTAAACTTTCACTCATATTGAGCACTTTTTTTTTTGCCATATATGGGTGACAGTTCTGAAGTGGAAATTTTGGGGCGGGTCTGGGGAAAAACCCATGTATGTATAAGAATTTTATTTCTTACTGTAAAATATAAAAGCCATACAAAGACTTTTGGGGCTTAAAGGGGGGGGATAGGATGTTAACTGTTATTTCTGTTGGGCTTGTCAATTTGTAGTGACAAAAAGTCCAACAGGACAAGAATGTATTGCTACTGTATATTACAGTAAACTAAGCTATGTTTAACATATATGAACAGTTGTGTGATATCTTTTATGTGCTTGAATGGCAGTTGATTGTTAAAGACAAATACATTTAAATTGCTTGCTTATTCACTTATTAAAACAATTACTATATAGAAACATAAATGATTTTGGTGATAGTATTGATCCACAACGTTCTGTGGGATTTTAATGCCTGCAGATATATTTAAGATTATGACTTGAATTATTAAATATATAAATGATGAAATCACTCCAAAACTCGGATTATTAGAATCCAGTGCTGTTTAAAGATGTTTATTATTCGTTCATTTATTATATGTATAAAGTTAAATACTTTACCAATTGAGAAAATATTGCATTGGTTGTTATTTAATATATGTCATCTGTTTTATTATCAGAGTTATTATTAAGCGTTAACATTTTTATATATATATATATATATATATATATATATATATATTCACCAAAGTTTAGTAAATGATCTTAGGTTTTTTCATGTTTTAACTCTGCATTTTTTGTGCATTTTCCTCCCAAACTGGTAAAGTCACAGAATGAAAAGTTTTATGTGCTAGTCTTGTTTTCTTACAGACTCACTTCATAGTCAGTAGTAGAAACTATTTGTGTTTGTCTCACTCTGTAAATGTTTCCATGTGTTTTTTACCTGCTAAGTTCTAAATCTTAGCTTCTTTATTCATTGCTTGTCTGAATTCTTGTTTTTTCTCACTGGTAAGGAATTATGCATATGTTTTTCCAAGGACAAGTATTGTATTGTGCATATGATTTGCCCAAACTCCAAAGGTTTTTTGGTATTTTAGCTCTTGCTGAGAATTTACCTTGTGTCCCTTTCTCTATAAGGGTTGTAATTGTTTCTACTGGCTTATAGAAGTGTGTGCGTGTGTGCGTATGTGTATATATATATATATATATATATATATTTATTTTTTTTCTTCAGGTTTCTGATTGAGATGGATGAGTGTGGGTACTATACTGGAGCAGCAATTAATTTAATTTGCTTAAATAACTTAGAATAGTCAATGTTTCTGTGTTTGTACATGTGTCCTCTCAACTCTTTTTTTCTTTCTTAATAAACTTGAATACTAGTGAAAGTGTTTAAAGAAGACCAGCTGCTGCCTTAAACAGCTTCCCTGGAGAGATTTTGGCACCCAGGATGAAGGACCATTTTGGTAGAATGAGCCTTAATTAGCCTGGAAATGCCACCAGTTCCATACACCTTTTCTCTGGCCTCCCTGAACCATCTTGCTATGGTACCCTTGGATACTTAAAATCCAAGTTTCTACTAAAAGTTTGAGATTTTTTCAAATATATCTTTAGACATCTCACCATATCCAGAGCATTTATTTATGTGGTTGGATTCTGAGAAAGGTTCCAAGAATCAGTTTCTGATCTCAATGTAATATCAAATTCACTTTAGATGTAAAGCCCATCAGAAATCTCAAAATTATGCTGTTTGAGAAGATATCCTAAATCTTGTCTACTACCCTTTAGGATTTTAAGATAACCATTCTTTTATCTGAAATCACAGCTATCATCAAAGTTACTTACCACACTAGACATTTTATTATAGTCAAAGGCTCTAAAGAGTTGAGGGTTCAGTTTTTTTTTTTTTTGTCTTGATAAAATTGAATTGCATTATTTGTTAATATGTTCCAATAAACCATTATTGTTTATTTCAGCAAATTTAGGGGCTGAAAAGTACTTGACATTGTTTTTCTAGCTATGCTGTGTTTCTATACTTGATTTGCTGTTACAACTGACCTTCTAAGAGCTTTGGTTTTTGGGCACCTGATCTTTTAAAAGAAACAAAATTGGAAAATATTTAAAAGCAATAATATATTTAGCATGAAAAATCTGCTTAAGTGTCTATCGAAAAATTACTACAATATTTTTCCTTGGGAAATAAAGAACTTAAAAAGAAACAGACAATGAATATCTGAAATTATCCCGCTGTTCGTAGCTTGTAAAAGTGGAATAAATGCAGCAATTTACCTTTAAGCATAACTTAATTCTCTCATATTTTAATGACATATGCATTCTTTAATTAGTGAGTTCCCAGATCTCCTTTTCTTACTGACACCAAAGGATTATTTAATGACGGCATGAATACATAACTGCAGGTTTCAAGGATTTAAAGTATTTTGAAAAGTGACTTCAAAGGCAGTTTGTGAGAAATGTCCCCCATGCTGTGAATTACTAGAGGAACATTATTAAAAATCCAAAAATGGTTGCTCATGCCAGGATAGAATGTAACTTTTTGTATAAAAACAATATGGGCTAAAACCCTGTCGCTCAGCTGAACGTAAACCTCCATAGTCGTGTTTATAAATTGACATGTTAAATTGAAATGGACAATTCACTTTAATTATATAGTATTGTTTCTCATTGGATAAAGGGAGAATATCCCTCAGGATTATTTTATTACCAAGTATCTAATAACAGTGGTATTATATTTTTATGATTCCCACACATGAAAGCTTATATTCTACATTTTCTTGAGCAATTTCAATACATTATGGTGCTGCTATACCTTTGTATAGAGCAGCAGGTTGACAAGTTAGAAACATAAGTTGCTAGGTAGGAATGGAAAGACATCTGAACTCAACAGAAAGTTACCATGAACTTGAATTTTTCTGCATTAGATGGAAACCCTGGAGCTTTATCCTGCCTTTGCCCTCTGTAACTTACAGCTAAAAGTAAACTGCTGTCAGGGGGATAAAGGGACCCCTCCTAGTCTTTCTAGTACCAATTAAATTGGTATGACACTGTAGACTTAGTTCATGGATCACTGAGTATTGACAGCAGTGATGCTTGTCATAAACATGAAATGGCCAATTTTAAACTACATTTTTAAGTAAAGAATAAAAAAAAATGTGGGAAAAATATCAATTGAATATACTATACAATGGATTAATGGCATTATTAAAGTGCTAATGGAATTTCCAGTCATTTGTTTTCTGACATAATAAATGCTATTGATGTGTGGGTGCATGTGTATCGTTAAGGTTATCTAGAGCATTCCCTTTTAAAGGTCAAACCATTCTGCAGTGATTTCACTGATCTGAATAAAATTTGTTTTGCAAAGAGAATTTAGGAATGTGAATTGTTCTGGGGACTCTGTTCAGCTTATTTATTTTACAGCAGTGTATTATGTGGGAATTCAAGTTTAGTCATTTTAACATTAAGTAAATAACCCATAAACCTGTTCCGATTGAAACTTTGTTCTCTTGTTCTGAATTTCTGACTGGATAGTTATTAAAAACACTTGACCAAGTTCTACTTTCAATATACACAATGCAGGACTGTATAGCTTTTAGTACAGCCATGCACACTGCATATTTCATATATTTCCCTCTTTAAATAAGAATGCTGGCATGCAGGTCTAGTAGTACAACTTTTTTGGAATTAAGTTGTTCCTCCTTGCTGTTTCAGAGATATTTGAGTGATGCATTGACCTCACCCAACAACCAACTAACTCCCAACTTATACTTCATTTCTCACAAAGCAATAGCTAATTCATACCACTCACTCACCAATACTGCCCATTCCCATCTTAAAGCTCTCTCTCTCTCTCGTAGCACTGAAGAAGATGCTAATTCCCAGGATCATAAATTAAGATTAATTTTCTTAAAATTGGGATAAACTTTGCCCTCAAAGTGATGCATCTTCATGACGATACGTATGCTTGAAGTTTTCTTCCCTTGTACTGTGTTAAGTACTTTCCTGTGTGCATACTATAATTGCATTGATGATCTGTACAGTGATGTGTAACTTAGTGGTGCTTTATAAATAAAAATATACATACATCAATTGTCAAACTGAAATCAGTTTTCCAAAGGGTATTGGCTATAAAGACGGAAGTTATATCCACTGCTTCTTAATATACAATTATGGTGGTAATATATACTATTGGGAACTAGTCAGGTAAAATTCTAAAACCAAAGCACTATTATGGGATGATTGGGCTGTATTGTTGATGACTAATCCTCAGGCACCAGGTGGTGCTCATTGTATCTGAATACATGCCTATTGTGGATAAGCGAAATTACAGCTTACCAGTTTCCATAATTGTAGAGTGGTCAACTGTTTTGGAGGGAAAAAAAAACAATAGTAAAAGCAAAATATAAAGCTATTAGTCTGACAGGCCTCTAAGTACATGATTGCTGTGGAAAGTTTGCCTGTAGTGTTTATAGGTTGTTTTTTTTTTCAACACAGTGCTTTATGTTCTTGAAAATCATGATTTGTTTTACCAAACTGGACTAGAAGCAGTGTTTGTTAGGGTGAAATAATTTGACTATGAACTCACCGATGTTACTGATTTTTATATGTAGAAGTCTTGCTGTAGTTTGCTAAGCTCTGTAGGCATTATATTGACAACACTGAAGGGGGGAGGCTTTCTGTAAACCTAAAGGAAGGTAATGAAGAACTTGCTAAGATTTCAGTGATAAGTAAATGTAGCCTGAGGTTATGTTGTGTTTAAATGGACACTAATATATGGGTCTTATTAATGAAAGTAGGAACAGATGCGTAAAGGTTCAAATTCACATTTATTCAGCACTTCACCATCTTCGCATATTCAGCAAACTCTGTGATGCGTCGAATTTGCAATTCAGATGCTTATGGCAGTTGCAGACTTATGGTGCTCTTTGCATCGCTTTGCATGGATGTGCCTAGGCACCTAGGCTCTTATTCATCATACATCAGAATCTGTCAAAGTAGCGAATTCAGCAAGGCATTTTATGTCACATTCAACAGTTTTACTTCACTAGATTAAAGTGCCGGGTTAGCAGGCTGATGGAAGGGCTTCTGCTGTCTGACTGACCACACCACACTATACAAGATGACTACTGACGGCGTTGCTTCTTCACTGTGAGAATCCTCTGTTTAGTAAATATGGAGTAGAGAATTTGCAGCTATTGGAGCCATTATGATCATGGGACATAATATGTGTATATGAGCACTTAGAGAGAACTTTGGCAAGTGTAAGCTGTTATTTACAATGTAAAATGATTTATATTAGTAAAAGAGTTTTACATTTGTTTTGTAATCTCTTAAAGAAAAAATCAGTTTTCTGCATTGTAGTCTGGCCTTTCACCTTGTAGGATCCATTTGCTCACATAGGACTGGACTTTGTACTGTTTCTTTTCAGTGAGCTGCAGGTACACTGTTAGATTAGTTACTGATAAACCGTCTAATGAAAATGTTACAGCAAAGTCTTATTTAAGAGGTTTTTTCAAATGTATGCAATATTTTATAACTAGAGATGGCCGAAGCGATTCGTCTGAAGTGGGATTCGTTCCGAATTTCACTAAAACTTCAATTCGTCACGAATCCGAAGTTTATGCTAATTCGGTGAAATGAAGCATGTTTATTTTTAAAATGGCCACGATCACATGGTGTTACCTAGGGCAGAGCACTCGGATTGGAAGATGTGTGACATTTGACG
>WMED01012844.1:492-14658 GCA_019650415.1 Pipa parva
CGGAAGTGTCCCAGCAGCAGCTACAAGAAGCGCGCCACAGATGGATGCAATATTCTGAAATCTTCTGAAGAAGCCACGCTATATGGTGTTCTAGTGGAGAAACGCGTAGAGCTTTACACCCCCATGATCAACAGGTACCCTGATTTTGTTGTTATATATATAGAGTCCCGATTGGACCTTTTAAGGGCCTGTTGAAAATAATTATATATAAGTGAATCGTGGGTTAATCATCTTAAAAGTTTTGCTGCCAGTGTGTTACCAAACACTGACAATTCATTTAAAGCAAAAAGATTTTTTATACCATATGTGGTCATTGTTGACCGTTTTTATACGATTTGAAGTGGAATAAAGATTTTTTATCTACCTATCCTGCGGTATATTTTGGAGTTCTGTGATGTTGATGCCTATGGATTCTGGAGAGCTTTGAAAGTGTCCTGGGATTGTTTGATATGCCTTTAAATCATTGCCTTCTGGTAAGCGCATAGAACTACAAGGGCTTTATCACTTGAGAGGTGTTGTGTGGTCACACTTGTTTCACGTTTTCTACACTTGTACACATAAGGAGTGGACGTTGGGTCCTATTCTAATTATCATTGATATATATTGGATAAAGCACTAGATAGTGCGTTTTCTGCGCTTCTTCCACAGATTTCTTTAACTAGGAGACAGGCCATTTAAGCCACATCCCATTGCAAATAGATGATATAATCAGCAATACAGCTATTTAATTTCTATAGACAAGCATTAGTAGCTGAATAGGTCATCTTAAAGAGTTCAGTGATTTTTATACGACATTATCATAGGACAGCCTCATTGCTTTAACTCCATATGAAGTCATTTGAATAATTGATATTGTTTTGTGACAATTGTAATTTTGGGTTACAGCAACTGAGTTTTGGTACTGCCAATGTAAAAAAGTCCTTAAGTTGGAGTTGCTACTTCAAAAATCACATTGAAATGAATATCATTGCAAAATATTTGCAAAATAATTGAAACAAGGTGAAACAAATTAAAATGGACTTTATGTATATACAGTAAACATATATATATATATATATATATATATATATATATATATATATATACTGTATGTATTTTTAATTATGAAGCACCACTAAGTTACACGGTACTGTACAATTCATCAATGCGATTATAATACAGAAAAGGCAAAGTTCTTAGCTTAGAACAAGTTAATTAATCTGCCAACACAAAATCATAAAGATTCATTACTCTAAGTGCCAGGCAGGGATTTAAACAAGATGCTGGAGGTCCCTGCCATATTGAGCTTACAATCTAAATAGCAGGGATACTAACATACTCAGATAGGAGGGTAATAAACACAGTAACAGAAAAGAGAAATTTATAAAGCATCGCTAATTGCATTTCAGCCTTTTCGATTGAATTTCTACTGTAACAGTAGCACTATGGTAATAATTTGTTTTATTTAAATTAACCAGATCTAGTGGGGAACCCCCACAGTGCCCTAGCATCACCCCCATTATGCTAAGTGGGGGGTATGTTATAGTAAAATTAAAGGGTGCCTGGGACCCCCATCCCTCTACCCTCCCCCAGAGATAGGCAGGTTTGGGAGATCACTACCACTTGGAGTGGCTCTCTATGAGCCGCTCCTCTTCCCCCTACTCCAGTGTCCCTTTAGCACCTGTGTTGGGGTAGGGGGATCAAACATTTAAACTAAGGTTCCCTAGGTTCCCATTCTCCCCACTCCTACTTACTGCTATGCAGGATGTGGGGATTGCTACCAGAAGGGGGTCCCACTGGACTCCCTCCCCTTCCTCCTACCCCAGTGAATAATCACCCTCAACAATAGTGGTAAGGACTAACACCCACTCCATATAGCCAAGCGGAGTAGCAGTCTCTAACCTGGAGGGGGTGGGTCAATCACTGATCCCCTCCCATGACCCCAAACCCCATCACCACTATGGGGTTGGGGGTCCTAACCCTAACCTCCAAATAACCAAGAAGCTTGGGGTATTAAAGGCCTGCCCAAGAGGAACATTTATATCCCAATCCTCTTTTTGATTCATTAATAAATTTGCAGCCATTAAACAATCAGCAACAGAAAAAGGCTAAGGATAAGGTAGGATAAGCCCTACCAATTTCTTCAGTTCCCTCTCAGATAAGATTCTCAGCTGCTGTTCAGTGCTGGCATGGACACCGCAGAAGAAGGAGCTCCCTGTTTTTTTATTTGAGCAGCGGTTGGCAGCAGATCAAGGCCACAGAAGAAAACCTCCTTTCGGATTATCCCTTGGATTATGCTGGATCAAGAGTTTGGATCAAGATGAGGACCAAGGTGTCACAGCAAAATTGGCCCATCCAGGATTACTTCATGGGCACAAAGAGAAGACTATTTGAATTTTTAATTGGTTGGTTGTTAAGTGAAATTGATTGAATTTTTAATTAATTGGTTGTTTAGTGTAATCATTTCTATTTCTAAGTGGTTGGTTGTTTAGTGAAATTGTTTGTCTTTTTAAGTGGTTTGTTTTTTGTGGATTTGTTTGTGATTCTAAGTGATTTGGGGTTTTGTGGATTTGTTTGTGATTTTAAGTGATTTGGGGTTTTGTGGATAAGTTTGTATTTTTAAGTCATTTGTTTTTTTGGGTAATTGATTGTTAGATTAGTGCTTCTCCTTATATTTGCTGTTAATTGTTTAACTAATGATTGTTTTGTTTTGTTTGGAAGAAGGGGAGGAGAGGGACCCCCTTCTGGTAGCAATCCCCCCTAACATAGTGGTAGGTGGGAGTGGAGGGAAGGGGTACCATGGACCTCTACTTTAAATGTTTAGGCCCCTCCTATACCACAGGGACATCAAGGTCGGTAGAAGAGGAGTGGCTCTTGGGGAGTATCTTCTAGCAAAAGCAATTCCCACACCCTTCCTAGTACTGGAGGAGAGTGAGGGGTAGGGATCCCAGGAACCCCTTCATTTTGTTTTAACATACTCCTCTTCCCCAAAGGAACAGCTCTAGGTAAGGGGGTGATGTTTGGGCAGTGAGGGAGTCCTAGTCGCCGCTACTAGATAGGGTTAAATTAAATAAAAGGAATTATTTTCATAGGGCTACTACTACAGTACTGCTATGGGAATAATTGTGTTTTATTTAATTTAACTCTTTAGTTGCTGGTTAATGATTTTTAATGGATTTTAATGCAGTTTAGGGTAGTTTATTGTTAGTAGTGATTAGCTTGTATACATTGTTGCAGTTAGTGTTTGTTTTGGGATATTTTGTTGCTTTGTTGTGTAGTTGTTAGTTTAGCAATAGTTTGCAGTTTTTTATGTCAGATTGGGTTTTTGAATGTTAATGCTGCAGTTTAGCATAGGGCTGAATGGTTTTTGTCAGGTCTAGTGAGGCAAATCATTTTGAGCAATAAGTTTTAGCTTATCTGAGCTGAAAAAGTTTATTAAATAGTGATATCGTTTATGTGATGTTTGAATAATATTGCTCAAAATAGGTGCTATCAGGGAAAAATAGCTATACTTTTTTAGAACTTGTCAAAATGGTCAAAAAGAGGTAATTTCTATTAATAAATATCTCTGCTTGTGTGCTCTTATATATGCAACAAATTTTTATTCATAACATGATTATATCTATGTAGGCACATCCTTACTAATAACATTTTTTTTAATTATGATTTTTGCTATATTCATTTATCTCCATTTGGTATATAGCAGTGCTTTACAGAGATTCATCATTCCATTCAGTCCCTGACCCGTGGAGCTTACAATCTAGTTTCCCTGTTCAGATATATATTTTTGGATTGTGGGAGGAAACCCATGCAGGGAGACCATACAAACGCCATGCAGATGAAGACCAGGGTGGAATTGAACCCAGGACCTAGTGCTGAAAGGCAGCAGTGCTAACCACTGAGACATATGGGTAGTCTACCTGAATTTTAATTTGGAGTATTATTCTATTTGTGGATTTTTAGGAGTTAATGAAATGTTGTGATATGAGGGATATCAGCTTTTATATTCTACTTCATTGTGAAAATAGATTGTTCATATTGTCAAGTCCACTAATGACCTGTTTCAAACCTTGCTTGCTCCAATGCATTAAGCAATGTGTTTGAATACTACTTGATATATAGTAGACAATTTATATAAACATGGCACATTATAATTATCAGAGAATACAAAACAGCTTGAGTGGCAAATCTGTATATGGTCTAATTAAATATCTTGTTTGTTCCTCTATGTGTTTTATTTCAACCTTTAACTTGCATAGTAAACAATATGCATTGCAGCCACATAATGGTCTCTGGCATGTAAAAGTTTATGAAGAGCTAATTTTACTAGTTTAGCTTGTAAATGAAAACTTAAAAACCTTACCCTTTAGACCTCACAAGGTTTCAATTAAAGACCTATTAGTCTGAGTAATTCCCTACATGACATAGGTTTGCATTATACAAACATTTCTGACTTTCCAGACACACACATGAGACTTGGCACTTCATCATACAGCCAGTATAGATATATAATTGGGGAAATTACTGAAAATAAATATGTCTTCCAGATCCAGGAGTGCTGTAAATTATTTTTTGTTGTTGTTTCTTGCTATGAAATGGGCCCAGTCATAAAGGTCAGCTTATCTGCAAAATATTAAATGGTGAAATATATTAAATTATATGCTGTTTCATGGATTTTGTGAGATGTGGAACTTTTTTATTTCAAGAAAAAAAATTAATTCCCTTTTCAAAGACTATAAAATCAGATAAATTATCTGTAAATGTATGCATCTGGGGGATAAACATTTGCCAGCATCATATATGTTTGTGGGGGGGCTACAGGGCAAGAGCGTAATGAAGAGGGATCTGGGAGTACTTGTGGACCATAGACTAAATAATACCATGCAGTGACAACCTGTGTGTTGAAAAGCTGGTAAGGTTCTCTTGTGTATCAGAAGAGGGATTGCTTTAAGATAAAGAGATATCATTTTGCCACTCTACAATTCCCTGCTAAGGCCTCAACATCAATATGTAGGTCATTTATATGCACCATTACATAAAAAAGGTGTACAGGAGCTGAAAATGGTTCAAAATATGGCAGAAGAAATGATAAAGGGATTGAGAGAACTCAGTTATGAGGAGAATTGTAAAAAATTAAAACTATTCAACCTAAAGAAAAGACAATTCAGGGGTAACATCAAAATATAACTGTTCCTTATAAAAAATATTATATTATAGTTGTTAATTTTCAGGATGAACAACTATAATACAAGGCACCCTCTGAGTGGGTTATTCTCTAAAGTCCAAACTCAACTGTCTAATTCTCAAACAGCGGATTCCCATAACAAATCCATGACTGTGACAATTCTCCCATTGTAAAGTCGCGGCTGCGACAATATTTCTATAGTAAAGTCATGGCTGCGACAATATTCTCATTATAAAGATGCAACTACAACAGTAGCGGTCTATTTTGACTGTCTTTAGCTGACGAATTCACACCTTTAACCAACAATTTGGACTTTAGAGAATAACTCCCTAACTCTCAACAAAATTGTGAAATGGGGGATATTTATCAAAATCGAAAAGGTTTTTTTAAAGGCCTGTCACTGGAGGAACAGTCATTATTTTATTATGTTGGTATTGCCTATTTAAAAATACTCTTTTTGCCATGTAAGAAATAACTTTTTTATGCATTTTTTTTAATATTGAAAAGTTATTTTCGATCTTTAAAAATCCCAAAAATGCTTGATAAATACCCCTGGGTGCTTCAAAAAATCACTTTAGGAGTTGTACTAATCGTTAATACTATATAGAAGCATGTTGATCCAGACTGGTCACCACTAGGGCATAGAAGGTATTTTTTCCCATATGTTAAAGCAAAAAAATAATATTTTAAGGGGTTTTTTTTGCCTTCCTTTGAGCCAACAAGTGTAAAATCAGTGTTACTGTGACAATAGCGTGCAAGTTTTTAAATTTTTCAATCTTGAGTTTTTCAATTGCAATTTTTTGAATCTTTCGATAGAAAGGTAGCCATATTTTACATTTGTAGTATGGCTACCTTTCTATCGAAAAATATAGAAAAATCAAGACTGCAAAAACTCATGCAGCAATCTCACAGGAACAATGCAAGATCTCGCGCAATAAACTTGGAAAGACCGAGAGCAATCTTTCTGATTTTAATGAAATTTTGACCTTAATTAGGACACTGTACAATAATAAAGTTAATAATGCAAGAGAAACAAGTAATACTTTATAAACCAAATTTTCCCATGTATTATTTATAATTGGAGCCATACATTTCAAAGTAATATAAATAAATCTAAGACCATAAGTGTGCGCAGGATAATTCATAAGGGTGTGTCCCCAAAGAAAAAATTCTTAAAGGTAAAGTTTTTCCCTGCCCTCCTCCTTGCTGCCTCCCTCCCTGCTGATTTCCTTCCTCTGCTTCCCTCCTTCCTGCTGCTTTTCTTCCTCTGCTGCCCTCTCCCTGCTGCTCTCCTTCCCTGCTGTTAAAGGGCACACCAGGCACATCCCGTGCACAAACCTATGCCTAAAACATGGTGATGCAGTGTCCAATGAACATGAAGTATAAATTAAATATAAATTATGGTGATGAAATAAAAATAATGGTGATGTACAGCAACAATAGAGATAATGAAACATTGCCTTTGTCACAACTTGATAAATATTCCCAGATAAGCATAATTTCCCAAGTTTACACCTTTCTGGTTCCTCCCATATACTGTAAATAGCCATTAACTACTTTACATGTATACACTAGTTGGTTGGGACTTTCTTTGCTGGGTATGCCCAACAATTCAGGAATTCTAGAAATAAATGTTTACAGTTCTGAGAGAATCTCTCAGGGCCTCAGTTACACCTTCTATATGGCCCACATTGTTCTCATTACGAATTCTAAATCTTAAAAAACAAGTACCAGTAAACATTTTTTTTTTCATTTTAACAACTGCTCCTACTCCAATTATTTCTGATGAGTCATATGATGTGGATGCACTGGCCTTTTTACTCAAATATTACATCACATTACATTACTCTAATTTTGTACTTTATCTCTTTTTCTTTGGTTAAGATAACTTTCCCTACACTCTAGTAAGGAGATATTTATAAAAGTCAAAAAGTTTTTAGACCCGTTAACACAAGAGTAATATTGGTAAGAAACTGACATTGCCATTATTCCCTATGGAGCTGGTCATGTCACTTAGCCACAGTTGGATTAGTGGAGAACATCATTGAAAATACTGCAATGTGTGCCAGTATATTTATTGATATTTAATTTTTTCAAAATCATCAATTTCTTTTTTTAACCCTATATAAATCAGGGATATTAAAAAGTCCAGTGAAATGAAAGATAACAGCAAAAAAAGTGTTGATATCTATCAAAAAGGTCAAAATGACCTTTATAATTATCCCCCTAGCTATAGGAGTACCCCAGGATTCTTAAATTTAGCTATACATAGTTAAATGTACTTTTTCATGTTTTATAGTTTTGGTTTATTGTTAAAAAATTAAGACTGGCCATATATTATTATTATTATTATATCACTGCAATTACGTTCTGTACCACTTAGCAATCATCTTTTTATGGTCCTAAATGAGGTAATCTTTTTCAGAGGATTATTCAGAGGATAAATAAAAAGATTATTGAAAAACATGAAAACCTCATCCTGGCATGCTACCCTAGGCAAAACAGAGATTTGGATTTTAGACTTATTAAAGTTGAAATAGCTTCGCACCTTTAGGTTACAAAGCTGGTGGTCTAAAAAACAGTTTTGCATGCAGCGCATCTGTTCGTCTGGTCAGCACCTGTAAATTTAATGTCTCGTTTTTTAATTTCAGAAATATTACTCAGTAAAAGTGTGAAGTTTATTAGTGATTGTTTAGATTAAATTGAGTTTATGTCACTTTTACAGTATTATTTATAAATTAAAAGACAATTCAGTCCTTATTTAATAAACTTCAAACAAGAGCAAGTTTCTGGTTGTTGGTCGGCACAGGCAATTTTTTTTCTGGCATTAAAAAAATAAACTACTAAATCCATCTCAGTTTCGAAATTACTCAAGACATTACCAATTAGTCTATTATCTACAAATGAACTAGCTTGTATTTGTTATATTCAACTAGATCACAATTCATCTGAATTACTTCCACTGGAGAAAATATTTGCATGGATCTTATTTTATTGAATATTTTCATATTTGGAGCTCCAAGCAGTGCTTTCATTGACAATTTTATTCATATTATGAAATTGAATCTTCATAACCAAGAGTTTTAAATTTTAGGTTATTCACCTCAATAAAAATAAGGGGGGGTGAGAGCTACTAATAAGTGGCGGTTGGAGGTATGATAGGTGAGTAACTGACTCCCTTCATAATACTATCCTCTAGTAAGGTTTAAGAGGTGGGATTAGTCTTTAAATCCCAATCTTTACATTTTTTCCTACTTCACTGGGCACTGGTTAAAAAGAAGGGGAGGGGTCAATATATACCACTGCCCATGGAACACATTGGTACTTTCATAGATTCACTTCCACTCATTTCCTTTTACATACATAGACGTTTATTCTTATCTACAAACACATATACAGTATATTTAGAAGTAAAACACTAACATCATTTCATATTTTTTGTCAAATTTGAGAGAGTTATTTCACCTTGTATTTGTATTAGGTGTATTGAATTAAAGTGTCATCTTCACATGGATCTTTTTAAAGGACACAATGCTACATTAACTGTTTCTAAAATAACAACTACATGTTAACACTACTTATGAATTATCATAAGTAAGGACAATCTTACCATTAATTAGTGGTTTGGTTGCCTCATTGTCTCTTTAGATTAATTGCATACATTGTAACAATCATTTTTATATTCATTAGAATGGCAGAGGATTCCTAACTAATTGTGGCGCTTGATTGTGACATTTTGCAAGAAAAAAAATAATACCTGGTACCTTGTTTTAAGTTCCCAGTTTATCACCTTTGTTTGGAGATTTAAATAAGGATATTTAATTTATTAAGGTCTTTTTGTATTTGCCACGATTCGATTCTAAACGGTACCTTTTGTCGCATTTTCAGCATTAATTTTTTTCACTGTATTTTCAGTTGGGAAAATTAACACAATGGCAACAAAAATTTACCGTGTCTGAGAAATGGAGCAATATTGAAAATTGTAGCCATGTAACAAAAACAAAAAAACATATTTTTCATTGATTCCAATGGTTTAACTTTTCATTTGTGCCCAATATAAATATAAGCAACTTTTTCAAAAAAGTGAAAACTGTTTGGAAAAATGTTATAACCATCTCTAGAGGCAAAATGGCTTTTCACCACCTTCAATCTAGCTAATTCTTTTTGCAACAAAAGTTTTTGTCACAAGTTGCTATCGATATCAGCGAATTGTTTTAATGCATCAATTTCCAATATCACTCTTTTTCCATTGCGGTCAATTTTTGTTGCCGCTATGTAAATTTGTCAGAATCGAAAATGTGGCAAATAAAAATGAATGACAAAAATGCAACAGAAAGTTGCGATTGATAAAATAGTCACATTTTTTTCCACTTTGCTAAGTATCCCCCAATATATATTCACTTTATTCTTTATATTTAAACCATTAATTTGTAAATTCCTAAGTAAGATGTGTGTCTCTGAAATACTGAATTAACTTCTGGGTATCTGAATAAGCCTACACTAAGATGTGCGATTGCTTAATTTTAATGCTTCTCTTTGCAAAACTGTATTAAAGGGGAACTAAAGTTAAAAACAAAAATGAGACATCTAAAATGTTTTCTTAGTCTAAATTGCAACATGGCAATGACTGCTTGAACTGTGCTGTCATTGCTATCCACAGAGGCAGACCTGACAGCACTTAGGAGGGTACAGGAACCAGTGTGAAGCTCCACCCACCTAGTCAAATCTGTGGATCAAAAGAGCATATACGTCATCATACTCATTGCGCCCTCAATGAGAATTCTCCTCTCACTGGCAAAAAATAAGAAGTGCAATGAGCGTGATGACGTGAATGCTCTTTTGCATAAGTGGGTGAAGCTTTGTGCTGACTCCTGTACCCGTACAAGCACTGTCAAGTCCGCCTCCATGGATGGCGACGGTAGCACAGTTCAAGCTGTCATTTCAATGTTTCAGCTTAGACTAAGGCATCATTTTAGGGGCAAAATTTATTAAACGCGGTATTTACCGCATGCTCGGTATTTACCATCACCCGATGGTAAATCCGCATGATTTACCATCACCCGATGGTAAATCCGCTCGATTTACCATCGTGCGATGGTAAACCCGATCGATTTACCATCAAGCGATGGTAAATCATGCGTATTTACCATCGGGCGATGGTAAATACCGAGCGTGCGGTAAATACCGCGTTTAATAAATTTCGCCCTAGGTGTCTACTTTTTATTTTTACCTTTAGTTCTCCTTTAAAGGTATTTAGGGTATATTTATACAAATGAAAAAAGTTTTCTCCTGGTATATTGATATACCTTTAAATAGGTTGAAAATATTGATATTGCAGATATCAATATTTATTAAGCCCCTTAAGACCTTTTTAATTGCTGAAAAGTCTTCACCTGGTTGAAGGTGGCAAAAACCCATTCCCCATTGAAAAGATCAGCAATATCAAAATTGATAGAAAAGAAGCTCCACTGAATGTAACAGGTAATGTAATGTTTAGTGTTAAAGGGGCACTATAGTGCTGATATAACTTCACACATACATATAAAACTCCTTTATACTATACTGACACAAATAGTTTAAAAAAAACATTTAGTGAAGAAAAAATACTTGCCATTTGCTCCCCTTAATTAGTTTTCCTGAGAGCTGACATTTTCCAAGTCAGGCAACATGAGAAGAAAAAACTGCCTGACTGCTATTGGTTAAGCAGTGTGCTGACCTTTTGGCCACATAAATTAAGTTGGAATGCAGGAGATTACAGAGGGAAAGCTGCCTTCTGCACATGTGCTAAGCAGTAAGTAGGGCAAAAATGTCTGGGGGAGGGAACATTTTAATGGAAAACTGGCCAGTACATGTCATACACATTTCCTGGTGCAGAAGTTTATCAATGCTGCCTACTCAATCATTCTGTATCACATGAAACAACCACTGGGGAATAACGCTTCTCACTAAGGTACTGTACTGCATATGTAAAGATGTAATTTGACTATAGTTCCCCTTTAACTAATGACACAATTAAGGCTGACACAAATATTCCCATGAAGAACTGAAAGAAATGGTCAAAGATAGGAAAGCACAGAGAACGATGATCCATAAAATGACTGAAAGTCAGCCTCAACTGAATGGATAAATCATCATTAACTAATGCATTGATATTTATTAATATCGATACATTTTATTTGGCATTTCATAAATTGTGGTAAAAAGAAAAAACTGGCGATAATGCTGCGAAAAGTGGCTAAATTAATTGAATTGTGGTGAATAGGTCAAGATGACCTTTAGAAATTTCCCTGTTATAGTCATGTTCTTCAACCACAACTTATTCTTCCACCATTACTGCAATTCTTCCACCATCATTAATTGATAATCACTCTATCACTTCCCTTTAAAAAGACATAATTGCCAATTATGTTCACATATCCTGTAGGATTCTAGCATTCATGTTTAGTGGGAAACAAAGTGAAAATGAAAAAAAAAGCTGTTGTCTGCCAAATCCTATTTGCCTCAGGTCTTTCCACTCTAATATTGTCTTTGACAACTGTCGATCTGCAAATATTTAATTCTTTTTCTTTAAATAGATAATTCAAGCAAATTACTTTTAAGGGGGTTAATTTGCCTGCTGGAAGCAGTTTGTTATCAAATAAACTTGAAGGAACTTATGTCTTTAAAAGGCAAGCCATCTAAATGGGTATGTTTGATCAACCTTTAGTAAGTACATAGCATCATTTGTGAAAAACAAGCATAAAGGGCTGAAACAAAAAGCAATCTGTCCTGACTGTTTTGTACAGGAAAGCAATGAATCATAAAACAGGAGCATGCATTTGAAGATTATATAGAAAATAATGCAATTTGTATAATCCAAATCAAGCAGGATTCATTTTTATTTTTATCTTTATACTTCAAATATGTTCCAGATGTATAAATCAGAAAATCAATGAGATGTTTTAATTACCTGCTTTTATCACCCAATGCATTGTCTGGCAAATTCTTTGCATATGAAGTAGCCTCAGGTACATTGCCTTTAGTTGTATTCAGTTAAAGGATATGTAAACCCTATAGCTAAAGAAAGCCCCATTTACCTATTCTCAAGCAAAATAGCAATTAAGAAACTCCTTACCTTTTAGCTCATCAGTCCTCAATATCCCCCTGCAACTGCATTGTCTCTGTGAATAATTTCCTTGTATGTACGTAGCCACACCCTCTTCTCTTACTAGCTTCTCTCTCCACAGCGGACAACACAAGCTCTGGGTTCGGAACAGACTTTTTACATATGAAGAAGGCAAAAGAATTTCACAGAAGAACAAGTTCTCTGTACTTTTCATACCCTTTAAATTGGAGGCAAGTATATTGGAATTTGGGTTTGGGTTCTAGCCATTTGCATGTTTTTCCCACTTAATGAGATGGTATACAAGATGGAAGCATTTCTTTGATTAATTGACTTGAAGAGAAACACTGAGCCCCAAGCAGCTGCAGACAGATTTTGCTGGTTGGATAGGGTAAGGGCCCTTGGGTTAGAGTGCTATGGAACAGATTAGCTCTTGCAATAGAAAGTGGCATGTCCAAAAAAGGATACAGATATTATTCAGTTAGTTGGCCCCTTATCCACTGTATGCAGTGAGCCATAATGGATTCAGAAGGGCAGGTGGGTAAAGTCTCAGGTGCTGGAACAATCCCATTGATCTTGCAATGTACACAGCATTTATTGAAACTGTCTAAAATACTATGTATGCTTACTGACAATCAACTGAGCTTGGCACTCAATGATTTAATATTCTGGAGGATACCTAAATCTGATCACACATCAGAGGTGGGAAATAGTTAAGGTAAAAGGTGGCATCACAGTGCACTAACTCCAGAAAATGTATATGAACATACATAGTAATGGGGCCTGTTCACAATTCAAAAACAAACAAACAGAAAAGTAAAACTTGTATCTTCAGTATTTTATAAGTCTTTCACAGGGATAATAACAGAAACAATTGTACACCTCAGTACTGCATCTTTGCAGCTGGTACGCTATAACTGGATACCCTGCACTGAATGGATAGGGCCTTGCAGCCACCCAGATATCGAGTCCACAACACCCTTTTGTGATAGACTGTCATCCCTTCCTCAGTAGACGTGGTTGGCTACAGTTACCCATCTAGATATATCTATTAGGCCTGTTTATTACCATTAGGGGCAAACGATGGAGACAGTTGCTTTGGAGAGCTGAGTTACATGGCATGTATGAATCCTGTTTTTGAAAGTTATGGTCATGGTATCACGTGTGGACCTTAAAAGATCTCTCTTCCTAGATTCCAAGGGTAATTTACTGAAAACAAAGTAAAGTTTAATACTATTAAGGCTGAGATTTTACCACTTCCCTACACTATTCAACATTTCACCTTTTCTCTTCTGTATCCATATGCTCACCTCTTCTATGTGTCACATATCTCTCTTTCCAAATGACATATTGGATAATAATTAGTAAATATTGCATTTTCATAGAAAGCAAAAGCTTTCTTAAAGTTTCCAATGTATGTTAAGTTTGTAGAAGGAAGTATTATTGCAGATATATGTTAAAAATTGTTTTATTTATACTGTATATGAGCATTTACATTATACTGGTAAATTGTGGATTTAAAAAAAAAAAGAATGTTTTGTATTACCTTTTTTTTACTGGAAAAAACATGGCCAATCCCATTATTAAGGAAAAAAATCTTGTTCAAAGGCCAAACAAACATTCTAACATTTTCTACCATTTAATTCTGCCTCTAGGGAGCGATGTTTCCAATTGAAAAACATGATCAAAAGTTATCATTGTTGCTTAAAGTGGTATAAAACAGATCTTCTCATTAATACTAGTGAATGCAAAATATATTCATAATATAGTACACCAAAAGGAAATTAAAGTAAAATTAAACCTTCTAAACAAATAAAATATATTAACCATATAATTTCTATAGAGCAGAGGTCCCCAACCGCCGGGCCGCGGACCGGGACCGGGCCGTTGGTGTTTCCCA
>WMED01012845.1:0-14658 GCA_019650415.1 Pipa parva
CCGCCTTAACCATGGACAGATATCCACAGCAGGCCCGGGTACTGCCTTAACCATGGACAGGGGAGTTTATCTATATTCATTTCATTTTCCTAGTCCGTCTGTATAATGGAGATCTATAAAACATGAATTTTTTTTTGGTTTACTTTGATATAGAAAGTCCAGATACTGCTTGAAAAAGACAGCAGGAAAGAATTCTCAATATATTAATGCAAAATAACTATAAATTGTGTATATTTCCTTGCGGAGTTATGGGTCATTTTATCAAATAAAATGAGACTGGAAAGCTGCAGGTTTCCAGCTGTTGTTTGAAACTCCCTAACATCCCATATTTGAGACCCCCCTCCCAGCTCCCTTGAGCCCCATCTCGTAAATAAAAATGAGGAAAAATTTATTAAATCCTCATTTTACTTAAAAAAAAAATGATTTTTTTTTTTCTTTTTATTACTGGGAAATATAAAGACACACTATCTCACATTTCATTTTGTTTTATTTATTTTTTAGGCAAAAGTAAAGCAATCATTTACTGTGGCTATCTCCAATAACAGTATTTTCCACTTCTGAAACATGGCTTTTTATGGTTCAGTAGATAAATCTTCACTCTGTTTAGGGACCAAGAAATTAACTCAGTTTTACCTGAAATATCTAGTCTGCCATCTAGTGACTGCAGCAGGAAATGTTAAGATTACTATTGTTAACATTATTCGAATTCCATTTAATAGTTTAACAAATTTATCATTAAAAATAGTTACAGAACTAAAAAAAAGTTTTTAAGTGTTCTTTTTTTAATGTGTCTTTTGTTTAATTTCTCATTATAAAATGTAATCATTCTCTATAGATTTTATACATTGATTGAAATATCTTTTTCAGTACTATTAGTGGGTTCTTGCTAAGCTTAGTTATATTTAATCTATTTTTTCCCAAGACAATGAGTGTTACTCATTAATTCTATGTTTATGGAAGGACTGTGTCTAGGTTGAAGTACTGATGTGAGTATTATATCCAGAAGCTGGCGACTTCGGTAAATAAACAATTGTGAAATATTGGTGTTACATCAACAATGGTTAATTCCTAGTAATTATAACAATGCTCAAAAAAAAGCAGTACAAAACAAGATTCACACTGGTGTATTTCTGTGCTTTTTTAAAAAATTGTCGCAACTTTACAACGGGGGAAATTGTAGCGGATTTACTATGGTAATCCGCTGTTTGAGAATTCGACAGTCGAATTGGGACCTTAGTGAATAACCCCTGAAATCCCTATGCTAGGTGAATTCGCTCTTTAATAAATAACCCACAATATTGTATTTACAGTAATTTTAATGTTACTGAATTAAAATGAAAATACCCTGCAAAAAATCCTTTTTAATTTTTCCTTAAATGCTTTACTTTTCTCATCCACTTTGTTTTCTATAATGTGCGAGGAAGATTTTCTATATATATTAGAGTGGTAAAGAACACTTAAATATCCGAGCAGTTTCCTAACCAGCGTGGCATTTTCTATGATCACGTTCTTAGGGAAAATAACACTATAATACAGTTTGTTCTTAGTGCATTTGTGCAAGGAAAAATGGTATCAAACAATTTAATTGCATACTTAAAAAGATATCCAAGAAACTGTTAAACCCTTTTATACTCTTGAGAAAGTCACTATAATAAGACAAGAAAATTGCCAGGTATACATAGCAGAAAGCTATTTACTTTAGAATGTCCTTAGATCTGTATAAAGCACAGTAACAGTTTGTATCTTTACTAATGCCATATATTTTGTACTTAAAATTGTGTATGAAGGAGTACATATTACCCTGCCAGTATCTACATTTAGTAGCCTAAGTCCATTATTCACCTAAGATACTTATTATCATTACATACTTATAAATAGTGGGCCACTCTTCGTAGAAATATGAACAGCTGCATAAAGGTCCGAATTTGCATACATTCCACAACTTCCTCAATTCATCAAACTCTTATTTTATGGAACGTGGTTAATTCATAACCAATGGGACAGCTTATGTTGTAGGCTTACGTATTTCTGCAAATGTGCATGCACAAGAAATTCCCACATTTACCAAGTGTCAGAGTGTGCTGTAGTGATCAAGTCATACAGCTCTGAAATGACCAGTTTGACTTTGCCAGATCAATGTAAGCAAAGTAGGGGGTCTCCACTACTGTTTACCTTACCATGGCTGACTAAATTCAGAAAAGTCCATACATACCTTGCGATCCTTCGATTCACTTCGCAGAGACTGGTACGCGCTCCCTTCTCTCCTGCACGCGGAGATCAGTGAACACTTTAAAGGTACTTCGCCTCACCTCGCGACCACTCGAGTCGCCTCGCAAGACTGGAATACCTTTAAAGCATTTGCTGATCTCCGCATGCAGGAGAGCAGGGAGCACGTACCAGTCTCTGTGAAGTGAATCAAAGGATTGCAAGGTAAGTTCGGATATTCCTGAATTACTATGTGTGAAATAGCATTTCAAACTGTTTGTATCTTCACCAAGGGAATCCACTGTAGTGAAAGCAGCAAATTTGTACCTGGTGGAGTAAAGTGACACAAGGCAAAGTGAATTTCCTACTTCTGTCAAATTCACACTTCGTTGAATAGGTCCCTTAATCACTCACGCAAAATTTTGGGTGCCAGGATGTTTCTTTGGTACAGTACAATTTATCAAACATTTATTTAAGAACATATCTCACAACTAAGGGTAAAATATATTAAACTCAAATTGATTTTATCTCTTGCAGATCTTGGCTGTTTGATCAGTAAAAAACAATCATTATATTTCAATCGATTTTTACTAATCAAAACTTTTCAATCAGATATCATACGTTACATTAGTAGCATGGCTACCTTTCCATTGAAAAATCTGATTGAAAAAGTCAATCGAAAAGTTTCTATCGGTAAAAATTGATCATAAAATATCAATTGATTTTTACTGATCAAACAGTTGAGATCTACAAGGGATGAACTCATAAAAGGCTGAAATCGGCCTTTTTGAGTTTAATAAATTTCACTAAGTATTTTAGCAATGAATTACTTTAGCATTATCTCCTCAGTACACAGGCAATCATATTCCAAAAAAGATAAAATGGAGATCTTTTTGATCGTGTCTTTTTCTCAACTAGATTTAGGAAAGCTAACTCTGATCTGAATTAAGTTTGGATCTCTGAGATGAAAAATAAAAACAGTAAGGCTCTAACCTTCTTAACCTCTACTACCACTTCAGCTGCATTTATAGCTAGGGTCTGGCCATCTATTAAGCATGATGTCACCACCTCCTTTGAAAGGTAATGTGTTAACTGTTATATGATCGCATGCATTACATGCCACTTACACAGACTCCCAAATGTTTTTGATGGAGACCAATTCCAAGTCTTAAATGCCCCCCTCCCCAGAAGCCTTCCTAGCTAGACTTTAGGTAAAGAGAAAATTGAACTATCCACTCAATCTTGCTTCGAACAAGACTTGTTTTGATGGCCTCCCTGTTGAGTTGTACTGTGGTCATGTGAAAGAAAATACCCCCTATAAAGTTAGAGGTAGGAATGTCCTACATAGTTATTATATCAGGTGGATTAGATCTACCAGTACCAACTGATTACTCCACCTGAATAAATTTGATGCATATAGGAACTCTATGAGATTCAAACTGACGTGTGCTACTGAATCAAAAGACCTGTATTATCTCATTTGTAGCCTTTGTATACTCAGTATGATTAAGTTAACCACAGTGTAACATTTCACCCTTAAAAGTAACTTTGAATATAGGTTCTACCAGAAAAGCTTAATATCCAAAAGGTAGATTAAATGTCATGCAGTTTCTTATTAGTGACCTTTACTGGTTAAAGAAAAAAAAACTGTTGGGGACAGGAACTCTAACAGTCAGAATCTTTTTTTTTTTTTTTTTTATCTGAAAGCAGTCGTATAGCTTAAGGATACTCTAATACAGCATCAATATGCTTATATATCCACTGTATCGATAACAGAAAGTGAAGGGTGCAACATTCTGCAATTTGATTGTAAGAACAAAAGACACAAGGCTCCTCTTACCAATTCAGCAAGTTCCTGGCTTCAAATCCAGTAGCTATGGCTACTTAAATGTAATATTTATCAAACTTTTTATATTTAACACCTCATTTTAGTTTTGAAGAACAGACGCCAGCTATTTGATGTTCATGTAGGAAGAAACAATGTATCAGCGATAGTTTACTGATGCCTTTCTCATAAATGGTTTCCCTGGTTGTCTCACAATGTTCTTCTGGGGGAACAGTGCTGGATTTATATCTCAGCAGCTTATAGGCACCATGTTTGGTGCCATAGACCACACCCTTTTGTGGAAATAATCACAGACTTATGCACTGAACTAAAGTGCTTTATCTGTGTGACTCAATATTTCATACAAAGCAAAATCACAAATGTTAGGCCCAACATTTGAATATTAAAAATTCTTTCTTGTTAGAATATATACCCCTTATGTTTGCTTATGACTCGAGAAATTTATTAAACTCGGAAAAGCTCATTTTCGCTTTTCTGAGTTTATTATTCGGGTGAACACTCGGAAGTTTCTCGCAGTAAGAATCGCGAGATAGGTTATGATCGATACTTATCGAGAGAAACTTTTCCCGTTGAATATATCCGTGGAAAGGGTAGCCATGCTTTACATTAGTGTATTATGGCTACCTTTCTATGGAAATATCCAATGGAAAAAGTTTCGCTCGGTAAGTATCGATCGAAACAAATCTCACGATACTTACTGCAAGAAACTTTTCGGTGTTCGTCCGATTAAACTCAGCAAAGCCAAAACAGACTTTGTCAAGTTTAATAAATTTCGCCCTGGAGAGAGAGGTACCCTACCAACAATCCAGCCTATTGGAATCCAGCACTGCTTGGGACTAATATAATCTTCAACAGCTTAGCACACTATACTTTCCCCTTAAAAAGAAACATTGCCATATTGATTGATAGTTATTTGTTGAATGTAATATTTTCTGATTTTATTAAGCTTATACCTGAAGTTATAAGGATTCATTATTTAGAACATCACCTTCTGTTTGATAAAATAGATATTTATTTTCCTTGGAAACAAAGAAAAACATAGAAATGTATTTTAGATAATAAAATAATATCCTCAAGGTTGCAAACTAGGATAGCATCTCTCATCAGCATTATAAATTCCTATTGACTGCTAGAGGGAGGTTGACCCTAGTGGCCTTAATATTTATATTATTCCTTTTTGAAGAAATTTTAAATTCAAATCTATAACACACTGGTAATTTACAAAAGGCATTGCTTTAGATAATTCAATCAATTATTTATCTGTACAGCAAATATTCTTTGGGAATTGCTTTTTTTAAAGGATTGCCTAGTGTCTGGATACAGATGAGCCATTAAAGTAAATGAGCCATATATTAACTATGACACTTCAAGATATATCATGAAAGAAATGACCCCATATTCTAATAGAAGGCATATTTACCATGTCATGCAAATATATCAGATGAAAATAAATATAAATTAGAATAATTTGAAACTAAGCAATGCTATATGTTGAGAAGAAGATTAATAATTCCTTACCAACATCAAGTGACTTTACTGTTAAACTGGTTATAATTCCTTCAATCTACTGTGAGCCCAAAAGGTAGCATTAATGGTTACAGTGTTCATCATATATCTCCTGTGTGGTCTACCATCATACTAGATGGGGGAAACTGGCATCATATACACAGACTTAAAGGAATTGTGTCCCCATTTTAGCTTCCTATTTTCTCTCTCACAGTCCTTTATTGTACCCATTTAGTCACTGAATCAACTAGCCCAATTATTTTTGTATTACATAATATATTGCAGTATATTGTAATTTCCTGGAACATAAGTAATTTTGAAAAACAGTTATTGCAACTAATCAAACTAAATGGATATGCTTGTATAAGGAAGGAATGAGTGGAAACAGACAGGAATCCAGGAACAGTCAAGACCATGGCATTTTCATGAAAACAAGACGCGTTAAAGGATTCAGGATAGACAGGAACACCTCTGGAAACACAGACATGGCAGGAAACACAACCAAGGGGTTACCACGGGAACTGGGACGTCATATGGGAAAAGAAGCAAACCCAGAGCCCGTGACACCACATGGTATATTAGATGTAAAACACAGGTGCCAGGTGCAAGAACACATGGAACAAGGTGGTACAGCACTTGGAATTGTCAGGTGTACAGACAGGTGCAGGTTCAGAAACAGGATGCCAAGGGAACTGGGCAGCCATAGGAGAATAGAAGCCAACTCAGGCCCGCATGCCAGGAACAGAAACAGACTCAGGCACAGGAACAAGATACTCAGGATGCCATGGGGACTGGGCAGCCGTAGAGAAATAAAAGAAACCCAGGCCCGTATGCCAGGACCTGTAACAGGTGCAGACTCAGGTACAGGTGCATAAGTGATGATAGTGGATCCTCAATATCACAGCGGGCATTGGTACTGGTTAACACAGAGATGCAAAGTATAAGGAGGACAAGGTCTTCAACCTGAAACCCCCGCAAGCGATTATGGCCTTTGCAGCAAGCACTTCCCAGGTTGCAGCCCTCAGAGCAACCCCCCCCCAATGGTGGCAGCTGGATAGACACACAAGGAACTCAGATGGATTCGTGCAACAGCAGAACTAGAACCTAGAGAGCAAAGAAGTTCAGCATAACAGAACAGTCACTTACAGCAATTCTGAGCACACATTGAACTGTACTACACAGCACCCATTAGAAGCAGCTCAGAATCTGAGTAGACATTACATGGAGACAGCTCTGGAACAAGGATAGGGTCAAACTCTGAAAACTGGCTGGTGCTGAACTTGACAGAAGATGAAAGTGCAAGCTGTAAAGAGCTAACACTCCATGGAACAGAATATTTTAAATAGGAACAGAATACTTGAAAAAGGAACATAATACTTGGCTGAAGAGCTGACATTCTAAGAAGCAGAATACACATGAAGCAGATCCATTTAAGGTAGACTTTAAAAGCAGGACAAATAAAATGGCTTCCAGATTGCAAAGCACCAACAGGATCCTTCCTTCCACTGAACATTATTTAGTTAAGGATCGCTATTTGAGTTTGCTGCCGCTGACATCATCTGTGATGTCAGCGGCTCCGGATTGGACTATTCAACCCAGAAGCAATGGGGAGAGCTGAGACTCTTTAGCCCCTGCAGGTATACAGCCAGCACAAGTGACAAGCAGTGCACTCATGCAAGCACCACTCGTTACAGTTTAACTTGATATAACATACACCAAAACTTGAATATAAGACATTCTAGGAGTAATTGCTTTATTGTTTAAAAAAGCTACACTGGACCCTGAATGCCTCTCTAGCTGTGTCCATCTCTCTTTTGCCTACAGCTTCTAAACTTCTGGTCTTCACCCACCTTATTAATTATTTGCATGTCCATCTTTTCATGGACCTTTTGCAAACTGTTTTTTGGCCAGGGTACTCCACGGAGACTGCACTGTGCAAATTTGCAAATGATGTCCAGATTTCCAAACCCAAGTGACACTTTTCTATTCTTCTTACCCTCCTGGAAATATCATCTGCATCTGATACTGTCGATCTCGATCACTCACTTCTTACTTAGATTCTCCATGCTCTTGGTGTCCATAATCAATAAACAGAAATGATTATTTTTCCACCCAAACCTAGTCCTACTCGCACCTTTTCAGGTGATGATGTGATCAATAACCCTGTTACTTACAGTTTGCATGTTGTCTTGTGGTGAATTTTTCCTTATCGAAGCATAATGCTATCACTGCTAAAAACTGTTGATGTAAATCTCCCTTCTATTTAGATAATATTCTCTATGGGGCAGGGACCTCCATCCTCTTCTTTCAATCATGGCCTGGCACTTACTGTAGAGTGAAGTATATTTCTGATTACATTCTTGTAATTTACTTCACTTGTTCTTTGTTAAGCCCTTTCCCATTTCTGTATTATAATTTTATTGCTGAACTGTACATCTCTGCATACAATTAGTGGTGCTTTATAAATAAAAAATATAAATACATACATATCGAACAGCAATAAAAAATAAAGTGCAATACAGATGAATTGCTATAAGCGTTATAGAACCACTCACATCATCAATGACTGGTAGATCTTTTTTTAAAGGCAGCCATACTACTAATGTAAAGTATGGCTACCTTTCCACCAAAAAAAAAAATTGAGACAGAATAAAAAATCGATCTCGAAAAATCTGTCGAGAACAATGCGAGATTTCTCTCTGTAAACTCAGAAAGACCAAGAGCGGTGTTTCCGAGTTTAATAACTTTCACCCTATAATAAGCTTGAATGAGTTAAAGCTTCTGGGAATTTTTATTTTTCTGGTGTTACCGGATCCTTAATGCATGCCAGTATTTTGCTCGCTCTAGCCTCTGTCTAGTGACACATTTTTTCCAACACTTATCTCCAGCATCAGTGGTTCTCCAACATAGTCCTGTTTATAGTGAAAAATCATTAAGGCACTAACATAGAGCTACAGCCTAGACTGGACAAGATCTGTAGATATCCACTTAAATGGTTTATTCTCCTTTCATTTACATAGACCATTAGATCTTACCTTATATGGAAATATTTTAGGTGGCACTTTAACAAAAATATACAGGGTCCATTGCAACCCAACTATCCATCTCACTACTTATTTCATCATGAAAACATCATATACTTGGTAAGATCTTTTCTTCATTAAACCATATAGACCACTACTTATGGTATTACTCTTCAACACAAAATCCAGAACATTATCCCTTAATAAATCTTATTGTATCTTCAGCACTATTAAAGATAAACTTATAGTCCAGTCAATCCTGAAGAGGAAGCACATAATGATGGAGATAAATCTGATATAATAACCTGAAGAAAACCATACTCATGAAATTGTTTAATATCTCCTTGGCTTGTGCAGGTACTCCTGTAACCCAGACACCAGACCAAACCAAGCCATGGGTACCAAATATTCAACATAAGGGTACTCAACCATAAATATAGTCACACAAAAAATAAATAATAAATAAAACAAAAAACGAATATAGAGTAATTCATTCTTAATATTAGAATACAATTCAAGAATGAGTTGCATATCTACAACATGTAGTGAAAAAATTTCAGGATTCTGTGTTGGTCAAGGCTGACCTCAATGAAGTTCATCCAGTGTTGCCTGGATTTCCTTAGGAGATTAAGTAGAACCATTATGTATATGTGGGTATACTTTTGTTACAATATAATAAACACCTGATGAAGGGAGGCGATAGCCACCCCCTCCAAAATGTTGTGTAAGCACGTTCTGCAATAAAATGGGGTTCTCCCCTTGGACCATTAATGTTAGCAGCCTGGATCTTTCTCATCATGTTGTATTGATATTTTGGGGCTTGCTGGAGCCTGGCTCCCAGAGGTGAATGTGCCATGTCTATTTAATTTTCCTATCTACTTTGGTTGACACTTTTGTCACAGCACTAATTAATGATCATACTCTTTAAGTAACACAATACACAAATTTAAAGAAACATCATTGTCCTTCCTTTCAAATAATCCTCTAAAGGTTGGCTGTATTTTTAGAATAAGAACCATGTATTGTTTTAAGACAAAAATATATGCTTGCATACAGTACTATGCAACAACGAATTCATTTTACAGATGTGGCTATTTGTGATAGATGTAATCTCTATTGCATGTGATTAAAAGATACTATTTCACCATAAATTTCAAATTCTTGAAACATTTGCATTTCATTATCAAAGTGTTTAACTTAATTTATATGTACATTTTACAAGCTTTTCTTAACATGTTTTTGACTAGTCCTCTCTGTACAGTATAGTACAGTATAGGATCTCATATGTATTACTATCCAAAAAAAAAAAAAATCTGGTAAAATTTAAAGAATACACCAAAAAAAACAACAAGAGAATAATTAAGAACAATTTTAATAAATAATATGACAAAAAATGTATGTTTTGGAGTATTTGATCCTCATTAGGCAAAATGATAACTAAAAATAAGATGCCATTGCCGTAAATGAACATAGTATATAAACAATAACCACACGGATTGTTCCCTTAAATTTCTTACTTGTCCAAGCTTTGATGTTTGTTTCAAATAAAGAATTCTTTACCAAAAGATTTACCAAAATTGTTTATTTTGGGTGCAGTGAGACCTGACAACTTCCCATGGGAAAAAAGCAGGTTTGTGAATTAGCACCAAGGACAAACCAAAATGCACATTGTAAAGCAGGTACAAAATTCAATAACAGAAAGCATCATGGGGTGGATTCTCAGCATTATGGTGCCCAATATCCAATGTACTGTACATAGGCATATTTCCCCTTTATGATATCCAGTTCATGTTCATATCTTCTCCTTTTTTTTGTTATTTTATATGCATATTTATACCATAGGGTCATGAGCAATGTAACATGATTAGTTCTCCAGTAATATTCACTTCAGTAAACAGAGAGGCAATGTTCCTTTTTTTGTAAACAGTACTATCTAATCCTGGCAATATAAACAATCTGGACTATTGCAAAAAGATTATTTTAAGAGCTCTTTAAGCACTGTGAATAGGGAAACTAGATTGTAAGCTCCACGGGGCAGGGACTGAAGCGAATGACGAATCTCTGTAAAGCGCTGGGTAATGTAGTAGCGCTGTGTGAAAAAATGAATAAATACAAAAAATGACTGTTCTAAACATATCTTATTTTAAATAATCCATTTTTTTCTAGAAAGGTAGGAGAGAAGTGCTACTAGCTTCAGAGTCATCTTGATAAGCTACAATCAGAATCATCTCTTCTAGAATGCTCCTCTGACAACTGGTGACCTACATGTTTGCAGCGAATATAAGATACCTATATTCCCTCAATACCTTGCAATTTACCCAGCATCCATGGGCTTCCCGAGCTTCACCTTATGTGCTTTCCTCTAAAGGAGGTAAATGGCACTTACAGGACTAAAACAAAAGAAAAAAAATCCCATTTTGATTACCATGATACATAATGTATTGTGTAGGCCTACATAATATCATGAAATGTATCGTTTAACTTGAATTCCTGATTTTTAATTAGTTTACGTTTGTTTTCTTTTTACTGATCTCAGTCATCTTTAATCTTATGGGTAAACAGACCCCCCCCCAGTCCCATTGCTTTTTTTTAAAGCACTGTGAGTAGCTACCCTTTTAACAGTGCTAGTGCTCCCTTAATGAACATAAAACTGCCTTGTACAATGTGCAGGCAGCCAACAGAGACTGGTCACCAAAGGAGGTTTGATTAACTGCTTCATTGGTTGTAAAATATTGTGAGGAATGAGCAGAAGATAAGTAAAAAGGATCCTAAAACTGAAGATTCTCTTGTTCTCATCAAGAGAGTTCTGGAGTTGGTAGCACTCTTCTCCTGCAAAAGATCCGCCCCTGAAGGCTTTTTAGCAGCCTAACGCAGTAGTAATAATTAAATCTATAAATCTCTAATTTCAGTAAAAAGACTTATTGACATTTCAAGAAAAATGTATTAATGAAACAATTATTTCATCAAAACAGTTGCTTCTGTTGTTTTCACCAGAGCTATCTTTTTATATCAACATTTCCATTTACATGGGAGTAACTCTTTGGACATGGGGGGTTATTTATTAAAGTATACCTATCACCTCAAAAGTTAATATTAATTTAGGTTGTACTAATGAAATAAATGTTTTTTGTAAATATATATGTTTTTTAAAAAATGCACCTTTATACAAGTTTCTCTCTCATCTTCCCAGTCAGCCCGACTTTTCTTTATGAGTCAGGTGGGCAGGGCTAAATGATGATTGACATTATAGCTCCTCCAATCAGATTCCTGCTAGATCGTGGATCTATATTGTCAATCATCATTTAGTGACGCAAACAGACACAAAGTCACTATTGCTAGACGAATTCGCTCTTTAATACATAACCCCGTTTAAGTCTGTTTCCCTCCCCCATAAAGATTCAAGGGCAAAACTTCCCAGTGTTGGCTGTGTCATTGGACAAAAACAATGAAGAACCTTTGCTATCCACTGGTGAAAGTCTTGTGATTTTTCACTGTCCTGTATGGATAAGTATGATAGGGCAATTTTTAGAACTATTAAATGATTACTTTTTTTAAAATAAAGGTTATAACTAAATAAAAAAAAGAGTTAATGATCTGGCCTTTCCATTTCTATAATGGTTATATTGTGTTTTACACTGACTTCTGATCAGTAAGATAAATCTGTTAAAGTGACCGTCAGTCATTTTTTTTTTCTTTTTGGTATTATGAAACACAATGATAAAAGTCCAGTAATTGAACTTTGGGGCAAAAGGTTTATATAAATATGGGAACTGGATAAGAAAAAGATTTATTAAAGAATTATCGTTAAAAATACTATAAAACAGGCCTTTGCTTACAAGATAAAATTAGAATTTTAACTCTGATTGCCAGTATGTCTCTGCTTTAGTGATGCTAGTCAAAGTGACCCTGTGATATAAATACTTACGGTAAGATGTGCAATTGGCATTTATACTCCAACTGGAATAGCTCCTCCCAGCCAACCTGTATGTTGCTAGGGAGTACTAAACAGATACCCAATTGTGCTTAATTCTTAAAATGGTTTTACCCACCTTACACAGGCCAGTAAAACATTGCACAGCTTATCATTTTAGACATACAGTTTAAACCAAACTCACTTTGCCATATGTCTTGTCAAACAGTCCAACAATAAACTTTGCATTAACGAGACGAATAAACAAAACATTAAAAAAAAAAATATTGTTTAAAAAAAAAATGATTCTTAACATTTATCAATAAGACAGAAAAGGCTATTAATAGTTTACAATGGTTTAAAAATAAAGTTTAGTGATTGTGCTTTTAAAACCAACAAAACAGTGCATCACAAAGTAACAAGATCAAACCAAATTTCCTGAAGTGGCAGGGTAACTTTTTCCCAATGGGATTCTGGGGATTCCCCAAAGTTTCTCTCCTTTGTTTATTATAAATGGTATACTTCAATTTATTTATTTTTTTTCCTACAAATGTTGTCAAATGGAAAAATAAATGATTTGCTTTTTTTTCTCATTTTTTTCTTTTTTTTTTTTGCAACAATTCCTTGTTAAATAACCCAAAACCACCAGTTTTTTTTTTTTTCTTCAACTGGCTTGACTTCCACATAATGATGAAGATGGAATACCAAACATAGTTTAAAGATGGACATCGGGGAAAACAAGTACCACAGGAACGTACAAAAAGTACATATTTACAATGCAATCATCTCCATACTTGGTACATATGGATGAAATAGCAATACTGCTGCAACAGTAATCTGTAGTTTATAATGAAAACTCCATCGGAAAATTGCATTTTTACTTAATCCAGCCAAACACACAGTCATGTTCTAAATGTGTCCATACTGTCTGAATGGCTGCTTAAAATCAATCAATCAATATGGATGAACGTCGAAGCTTTGGTGAATTTGAGGCAGTGCGCTGCACCACCTCCACTTAGGACTCGATAGGCAACGGATGTGATAGGCTTAATAAGCAATACGCTTTGTATTCCAGTCTTGGCACCTTCTGCTGTCTAATCTCGAAAGCAGTATCGACACTACTGTCTTGGACAGCTGGCCACTGGCCACCTGGAGGAATATGGAGGTGCCAGAATAAGTGCTGCTTTGGGGAAATGTCAAGGAGGATTAATACAAAAGGGAAAGGGTGTAAACAAATGGAGAAAAATGTGTTCAGCTGGTATCATGGATATAAAATGAAAGGATGAGTTCAATTTGATTGCACTGAACAGCATCTCTGGCAAAAACGTCATTTATCTTGAGGCATTTTGAGAGATTTCAGTTTGATAGCATCTCCATCTTTTACCTTCAACTTTCTGTCTCCTGTAAGATAGAGCAAAAGTAGAAAAAGCACCTTACATAAGCGGCTTCTGATTTTCTTTTATTATGCAAGTTTCTGCTTGAGGAATTAGTGCCTAACACAGTCTTATAAGGGCAAAATTTATTAAACTCGCAGAAGCTCGTTTTCGCTTCTCCGAGTTTAATAATCGGGAGAACACCCTGAAGTTTCTCGCAGTAAGTATCGAGAAATTTGCTTCGATCGAAACTTGCTGTGAGAAACTTTTTCTATTGAATATATCCATGGAAAGGGTAGCTATAAAGTATGGATACCCTTACCGCAAGAAACTTCAGGGTGTTCTCACTTTTAAACTCAGAAAAAGCCAAAACGGGCTTTTCCAAATTTAATAAATCTCGCCCATATATAGTCTCTGTCACCATCATGTGTAAAACAATAAGCTATGATGCTGAGTGATCAAACACCTGTAAATATACAACAAAGAAACTTGTAAATATGTAATTAAGGCTGTTCATACATAAGTCATTCTTTATGAGCCTGGTGAGCATTGTAGCAATGCTCACCCAATCACCCAAAGTCAAGTACAGACAGGATTTTATTGTGTTTTGAGACTGAATTTAGCCTCAACATGAATGTGGAACAAACTAAGGGTTAGAAAATGATACAATCCTAATGATAGGCTGAAGTGGATGGACTTGCGTCTTTTTTCAGCCTTATAACCTATGTTATAGGTTATATACTTGTGTATAAGTCGAGAAATTTAGGTAAAAAAAAGCATTTAAAATCCTATTCT
>WMED01012846.1:0-14657 GCA_019650415.1 Pipa parva
GCCCTTATACCACAAGACCCATTTTCTTGCTGGGGGGCTCTCAGATGGTTTTTTGCTTAAAAACAGTGAGCCAAATGGCATAGTGAGGCCATGGTGTTTTCATCAGATCAGTCTATAGGCTTCTTAGCACAATGCATGTGATAAGAAAAAAATGAAAATGGTACATATAAAGGACCAGTAACACTAAAATAAAAAATCCCATCTGGATTGGAATAGCAGTTATTTGTGCCTAGTACTGGAATAAAAGGAATATTTAAACTGAATTTTATTAGTTTAATTTGTATTGCTTGGCGAGTTTCTTTCTTGAGGTTTAACAGTCCATTTTGGAAACAAGTCTACCTTCTCTCTGCCTTCCATGAACTCACAAAATTCAACATGAAATTAATGAAATCTATTCAACAGTCTACTGCTTGTGGGTACAGCTGCATTTACAGATATCCACTTGGTTATTTTTGCACATACCTATCACGTACAATGTTAATCGTAGTGATGCCTAGCGACGCTGCAATCTGTATAACTGCCTGACCCACACCACTGTTGCTTGCATTTTGTATTATAGAGTCACCTAAGAAAAACAAAGATAAAAATAAAGCTTTTGAAACCAATAGTAAAATCTACCTGCATGAAGTACATTTTGTTATCTTTTCTCATCAGTTAGTCTACGGTTTTCTTTCTAGGTACATTGCTTTATTTAGCAATTGTCTTTCCTCTCACCTGGTCGAAGGGTCTCATAATCAGACAGCAGTCTGTATGCAGTGCAGGGGTTAACGCTCACAGTTGCTGCTCCCACCACAGGTATGTCACTTGGAACTCGCATAAGGGAGGTTTCGCTGAAAACTGCTTCAGTGCGCCATGTGCCTGAGATACAAGAGCTAGCACTAATATTAGAAGCAGGACAGATTTAAAAAAAAAAACTAAAACAACAAGGTGGGAGAAACAGGTGCATGAATGCCAAAAGGGAAGAATTTTAAATATTAGAGACATAATGACAAAGGATAAAATAGATTGAAAAAAAAAAATCATGACATGAGAATAAGAAAACAGTAACCGATGCTGTTAGGTGGGAGTCTACTTTATTCTCTTACCAAGTCCTGCATCCACAAGAACCACCCAGTCACCTTGCCGCATTGAGGTAACATGTCTTCCTACCTCAACCACCACACCTACACCTTCATTACCACCCACAGCTGGCAGCGGAGGCAGAAGAGCATAAGTCCCTGAGAGAAATAAAGAGATGTTATTTAGCTGGTTAGATTTAAAATGATGTTTTGGCAAAATGCATTACAGACATGTTGGTTTTTATTTATATTATGTTACCTTGGACCATATTAATATCCGATGGGTTAATAGGGGCAGCCAACATTTTAACTCGAACCTCATAATCTGCAGTTTGAGAAACCTCCACATTTTGCAAGCTGAGTTTAAAAAAATAAAGATATATTTAATAAAAATATTAATGGTACCAGAAACCAACTTCTAAAGCAAGTGTGGTTTGTAATCTATGTATTCTAAATTTGGGGGGGTTGCCTGTTAATCAGAAGGGCATGCCATCATTACTCTGTGGGGGTTATTCACTAAGGTGTGAATTCGACTGTCCAATTCGCAAACAGTGGATTCCCATAGCAAATTCGTGACAATTTTTTAATGTTAAGATTGTGACAATTTTTCCATAATAAAGTCGCGACTGCGACAATATTATCATTATAAAGACGCGACTGCGACAGTAGCAACCTATTGCGACTGTCTTTATTTGGAGAATTCGCACCTATACGTAACAATTCAAACTTTAGTGTATAACCCCCACTGTATCTTGCAATATAAAAATTAAAAAGGTCCTGAAATAGCTTTTGGTTACTAACAGCTTGCTTACTGGAGGAAAGGGAGAACATCCCAGGGATAGTAAGGAAATACAGGGAGCGAGAATAGTGAGCGAAACAGGCAGACCATAAGACAAATGAATCTTAAATGAATGTATCTATGGGACAATTCACACCAAATGTGCATCATCTAAAGTTTAAGTTCTACTAAAACCAATAGGACTAGGAAGGCATCTATATACTCTTAAAAAAAATGTTGCAATCAGCAAAAAAAAACAAAAAAAAAAACAAGATTTCAGCATCAAAAATTAACAACTGTAATTTTCAAGACATTCATTACAGACCAAAATGTACTTGGAAAAATGCCATGCTAATCAAAAGCTATAATATGATCTAATTCAAATAGGCGGATTTATCCTTTGTTTTTCTAATATTTAGATTTTTCAGTGTATAGTTCAATTTTGCAAAAGCCAGAGGGCCGTCAGTTTGTGGTGAATGTTTTATGTGATGTATTTTTTCTTGTTACATAGTGCTTCTACAGCAATAAATGGGCTTTTACCTTACTTACCCCCTTTTTTTTAGTTTTGTTTGATCGGAATGCTACATAATCCCAGTTTGTTTTTGTTATTATAGTTTCCAGGTTGCAGAGTAAGCACCCCCATTCTTTAATTTGATATACATAGTGCTTGGGACATATGTTAATGTTCCCTACTTATTTCCTATGAAAAATATACATCATTATCAGAGTCAAGGACTTGGGGTGGAAGAAGCAAATTCCAGAGTTACAGAAGCTCTTAGTGAAAAGAATTGGAGGAACTCTGAAATGTATGTATTGCGAACCACAATTCACAGGGGGATATTCTCTAAAGTCCAAAACCGACTGTCGAATTCTCAAACAGCGGATTCCCATAGCAAATCTGCGACCACGATAATTCTCCCACTGTAAAGTCGCTACTGCGACAGTTTTAAAGTTGCGACTGCTGCAATATATCCATAATAAACTCGCGACCGCGACAACATTCTCATAATAAAGACGAGACTGCTACAGTAGCAGTCTATGGCGACTGTCTTTAGCTGGCGAATTCACACCTTTCACGCAACAATTCGAACTTTAGAGAATACCCCCCACAGCGACACAATGCTGCGGTCCTGCAAAACAAAGCGTGTTGTCCGTGGCTTTGCGTCTCTTCAATGGAGGACATCCACCAAACACCCCTAGGGTACGTTTTCTTCTTCTTCACATTGAATTATTATTATTGTCTAACCCAATTTATTTAGCATTTTATAAAGTAAAAAAAACCTATTAACAGGTCCCCCATCTTCAGCAGCTGAATAAGTATGGTAGGTTGACTGTGTTTTAATTCTGCAACAGGTTGTCCCATATTTCTAAACGTTAGAGCATATTGGAATACAATCCAAGGTTATATACAGCAGAGGGAAGGTAAATGCCTCTCCAGTATGATACACTGGGAATTTATAGGAGTACCACACACGGCCTTCTCACCAGTCATTTCTACTTTGGCTACACTATAAAGAATGCACCCGATTTCGGCACAAAAGCAGTTTTTCTAGACCTCTCCCGGTTATAATACACTAGCTGTAGCCTACTCTACCCCATAAAATGTTAACAAAACTAGCGCTGTGAGAATTGCAATGTATTAGTGACCTTCTTCCCGTCATGCTTCACGTCTCTGGCTCAATGCCCATCCTCCCATGGTGCTGTTTTGTTTTATGCCCTTATCTCAATTAAGTCAACGGCGCCCAGCAAGGCGAAAAATCTCACCGCAGCACCTGCGCTGGCTCTCCGTGCCTCTCGTATACCAGTCCTCGGGGTGCTATGGAGCTAAAGGGGCGGCGGAGTAAACGCAGAGCAGGCCACATGTCTACCCCGCTCTCTTGTATACTATCACGTGACACAATTTCTCTCCCTCAAGCCGAGTCCGTCGCTGAATGAATTAGACACACCCATTACTTGTTAGACACGCCCACCAGCCATTTACTGCAGGTGCAGTTATGTCCTACTGATATGTGTGGCCCCTGGTTTCTGTGGGTGGTTATACTTTACGGCTTCCTTAGACTGCCAATGCCTGTATGAAGTGGACTGCTGGCTAATGTCAAAACTCCTGTAGCACAGTTTTACTACTCTCTCAATAGACTAAACTTGGTCACAGATACGAAAAATCATTTGTATTGCATTTATTCATTTTATAGCGCTTTACAGAGATTCATCACTCACTTCAGTCCCTGCCCCGAGGAGCTTACAATCTAATTAACCTATTCAGTCGCACACACAGATGTACAGTATGTTTTTGGACTGTGGGAGAAAACCGGAGTGCTCGGGGGAAAGCCACGCAGGTGCGGGGAGAACATACAGGGGGGGGGGGGGGGGGGTTATTCACTAAGGTGCGAATTCGACTGTCGAACTCTCAAACAGCGGATTCCCATAGCAAACCCACGACAATTTCCCCATTGTAAAGTCATGACAACCTATCAAAGTTAAAATTGTGGCAATTTTCCCATAATAAAGTTGCGATTGCGACAATATTCTCATTATAAAGATGCAACTCCAACAGTAGCAGCCTATTGCGACTGTCTTTATCTGGCAAAGTCGCACCTTTACACAACAATTCAGACTTTAGTGAATAACCCCCACAAACTCCATACAGATAAATCCAGGGTGGAATTGAACCCAGCGCTGTAAGGCAGCAGTGCTAACCACCAAGTCACCACACTGCCCATATTTTTAAGTATTCCTGTGGGAAAATAAAGCAGGATTGCTAAATGAACTTCTTATGAACACTGCTGTTTTTGTCATTGCCAATTTCTAAAAGGACAGATCCACTTTAGTACAAATTTAACTTCAGTACAGCTACAGTCCACAGTTTGGTACAAATGGTAGTAGTTCAGTAGTCTCCCGGGCAACTACTCTAAGCACAGTGGGTGCAGGGCTTGATTGTGTTATCTGTGCCTCATTTAACACATACTGAGGGGGTTATTCAATAAGGTGCGAATTCGACTGTCGAATAAGCAAACAGCGGATTCCCATAGCAAATCTGCTACAATTTCCCCATTGTAAAGTCGCGACAATTTTTTAATGTTAAGATTATCTTTATCTCGCAAATTCGCACCTATATGCAACAATTCAGACTTTAGTGAATAACCCCCTAAGTTAGGGTGAAATGGGACTGAGCTAGTTAGCCCTTACCTGGAGTATGTGTGAGTTTCCCTGGAGATTTAGATCCTTATTGACCCTTAAAGGTCAAGGCCACTCGAGTTGCCTCGCCGAGACTGGAATCCCTTTGAAGCGTTCACTGATGTCCGCGTGCATAACAGTATGTACGAAGTGAGCCGAAGGATCCGGAGCTCACTTCACACTATAGTGAATTCCCCCCCAAATCTTCTAGGTTAAAATCCAACTGAGGACTTTTTTCCAAAGACAAAAAAATATATTTTGCAGTATTTTCTAAATCAACTGTCAACTCATCCTTCACCTCCTTTCTTCTCTCTTCGGTTTGTTTGTTTTTTTTGTTCCTTTTGCTCCTCACCTTTTTCTCTTACTGGATTTTCCATCTTTGCTTTCAGTGGATCCTATTTTGTAGGGGCTCCTTCCAGGGTTCTTTTTATTGCTCGAGGTACACATTTTACTTTTTCTACATAAGACATATTTCTTTCTGCCATACAAATTACTGTCGTGTGACCTTCCTTGCCACATTCCAGTTGTTTATTGCAACCCTCATTGGTATGCCCAGAATTATGATATTTATTGCAGAACATTCCTAAAGTGCAGTTTTGTAAAGTGTGCTGGAACTCATGACACTTCCAGCACTACACTGGCATCCCTGAGTATTTCAGAAAGCCTTTATTATTTCCAGTATGAAATACCTGCACTCTCTCACAAAAGGATTATATATAGTCACAGTCACATTCCGCACATTGTCCTTAGATTTGAACTCCAAAATAAAATCTTTACTTTTAGGGTCATCTATGTTTTCTTTACAGTTAATTTAAAATTTACGGTGTAAATAAGTTTTTTGAAAACCAACTCATAAATCCCTTTGTTATAGTATTCTAGCATGCAAAAATGATCTGGTCTCATTTTGCAAATTTTTAGCAGAACTTCAATCACATACCGCACAGCTTTTTCTTCATGTTCTTCTTCTGGTATCTCCACCAGGACAACATTGTATCTGGTCTCTGCTGATGTGTAGAAACTGGACAAATCCATTTCCTCCTCTGGAATAGAAGACATTCCTTGCTCTAAACAATGCTTGGATTCCAGAATGTGATCCCCTCTTGTTTTTAAGTTTCCGCCGGAACCCAATAGCAGCATGTGGCTTAAGACCACAAGGGTTGATGCCACAAGGCTGAGGTCCAGGCGGTAGCACTGAGCCTTCTGACATCAAGGTTTTCAAAATGTGAGTCTCCATATCTTTTTCCAATTAAGGAAAAGCTGATACAGTTAAAGTGCACCTGTCCACTCTAAACTAATACTAATTTAGGTTGTACTAATGAATTAAATGTTTTTGTAAAGATATATGTATTAAAAAATGTACCTTTAAACAGCATTTCTCTCTGTCATCTTCCCTGTCAGCCTGACTTTTCTTTCCCAAGTGTCGGGTGGTCAGGGCTAAATAATAACTGACATTATAGCTCCTCCAATCAGATCCCTTAAATCACAATCTCGTAGGGATCTGATTGGAGGAGCTATAATGTCAATCATCATCACCCGACTTAGGAAAGAAAAGTCAGGCTGACAGGGAAGATGACGGAGAGAAATGCAGTTTAAAGGTACATTTTTAGTTTTTAATACATATATATTTGCAAAACGTTTATTTCATCAATACAACCTAAATTGGTATTAGTGTTTTGAGGTGACAGGTGCACTTTAAAAGAGAACCAAAAGTTAAAAAAAAAGACATATTAAAAAATTACCTTATATTAAGTAGGCACAGCTTCAACTGTGCTGTAATTTCACTGTACCAAGGCAAACTTCACAGCACTTAGGCTGACACTGGAGCCAGCATGACGCTCCACCCACTTATCGAATCGGTGGTGAAAAAGGGTTTCAACATCATCACATTCATTATAGGGCCAATGAGAACGCTCCCCGCAATGAGCATGATGATGTGTGAGCCCTTTTCCATACGTCAGCAGAGCTTTGCGCTGGCTCCTGTGTCAGCCTAAGCGCTGTGAAGTCTGCCTTTGTTTAGTAAAATTATAGCACAAATGAAGCTATGTCTACAATGGTTCAACTTAATATAAGGTAATTTTTTAACATGTCAAAATTATCACCTTGGCAACTGGCATAGAACATACACTACAGAATAATATAGAGAATTTTGTAATAAAGAAATGTGGGATAAATATGATTTTATTTAACCAGCCAGAGTTTCTGAATGACATCTGTACTATACTATAACAATATACATATTTTATAAGATAATATTATACTTTTTTGCTTTCATACTATTTACATTAAATTTTGTAGTTCCTCTACCTGCTTCAATTTATTGGAATAGCTGCAGGGAGTATGACAAAGGCTGTTAATGAATCAAACTTTCACAGATAGAAGTGTAAGTCAGCTTTCGTTTAATTCTTTAAATTGAGTGACAGTAATGACTGTGTGAAAATGAGTCTCACTGGAATAACCAAATAAAATTAGAGCAGAGTAAGCACTTAAATACTCCATCATCCTTAACAACAGAAATACCTGATGTGAAATCAAGGTTAGGCTTGATTTTAGGATAATACACCATAGAGCTAATAACTGATTCACTTTGTTACAAATTGATTCTACAGTTTTGCTGTTTAGAATGTGAGGGTGTTGTTGTTTGAGGGGAGATATTTTACCCCAATAATGTGAACATACTATTGGAGGTCAGTCCATGTATTATAAATCACCCCAGCTGCAGGCTAGAGCCTAGATCAGGGGTCTCAAACATGCGGCCCGCCGACCCCCTCTGTGCGGCCCGCAGACTGATGGGGGAGGCGCGGCAAGATTACCTCCTCTGTTGCTGGCTGTCTGCTGTGCTGATAGCCGGCAACGGAGGAGGGTCTCCCCAGCACTGATTAAGCTTCCTGTGAGCGACAGGAAGCTTAATCAGTGCTGGAGAGAGGAATCGCTATAGCACAGACACCCGGCAACACTCTGCACCTCACTTCGGACTATCGTGAATTCGCCCCCTAGTGTGGCCCTCCGACTGGCTGTGATCTTGCTCTGCGGCCCACATGCTGAGTTGAGTTTGAGACCCCTGGCCTAGATAAAAGGTAGCTGGGAGAGCCAGTTGGGGGTGGTTGGTGTTGCTAAAGATGGAATCTGTGTTCTGTAGATGGTGCTGTGAGTCTCTGTGAGAGAAACAGGGACCTGTGGAGAAAGACCCTGTTATAGGACTGTGGCTGTACAGCACTTTGAGATCCTAAGGGGAGATCCCTGGAGAAGGGAAGGTATATTTTGTGTTTTCTAAATCAGAACTGTATAAGTTGCTGTTACCCACTGATTTCTGAGAAAGGACTATTCACTCTGAAAGTGGTGTTCAATTGTTTTTTTTTTGTTTTGCCAAGAAAGGCTGTGTTTAAGTTCATTTTGTGGAAATAAAAGCTGAATACAAAAGAAACTCACTGTTTGCTGAATGTTAATCACGAAAGACTGCTAAAGCATTTGAGTGATTCCCTACAATAAATTAAAGATAATGAATTATAATATAAAATTTCAAGATAGATATATGACTGAGGGGGTTATTCACTAAAGTCTGAGGGGGTTATTCACTAAGGTGCGAATTTGACTGTCGAATTCTCAAACAGCAGATTTCCATAATAAATCCACTACAATCTCCCCATTGTAAAGTTGCGACAATTTTTTAAAGTTACGATTGCGTCAATTTTTCCATAATAAAGTCGCGACTGCGACAATATTCTCATTATAAAGATGCAACTGCGACAGTAGCAGTCTATTGCGACTGTCTTTATTTGGCAAATTCGCACCTATACGCAACAATTCAGACTTTAGTGAATAACCCATTGTTGCATATAGGTGTGAATTCACCAGATAAATACAGTCACAATAAGCTGCTACTGTCGCAGTTGCATCTTTATTTATATTATGGGAAAATTGTCACAACCCTAACATTAAAAAATTGTCGCGACTTTACAATGGGGAAATTTTAGCAGATTTACTATGGCAATCTGCTGTTTGAGAATTCAACAGTCGAATTCGCACCTTAGTGAATAACCCCCTGAATTTATAGGGGCAAAATTTGCCCAGGTCTGTTAATCCATATTAATCAAATTGTATTTACTAATCTAGTCCAATTTAAATAGACCTAGGTAAACCGTATATGTATATCATCATTATTAATATTAATTTTTAAAATATTGATAAGTCTTATAAGGGGGATATTTATAAAAGTTTAAACTTTTTAACACTGAGGAAACAGTGTTCTTTTTCATAAAAAAAACTTTTATCTCCATATAAAAAGTCACTTTCAAAAAGTTATCGAACCAATGTAAAATTGCAGAAACTTTTGTATATATCCTCCTTAATGAATTAATGATATATAAAACCAGTGCTTAATTTGTAAATCAAATGATGCCGGAACGCAAACAGCGGCATGAGACAAGGGGTCACTGAGGCCAACAATGTTACCGGATCTCACACAAAACGCAACGCTTAGGTGCACAAATGTCAAAATAACAAGCCAATTTTGTTTATATAAATTACTTTTAAATGATTTATGTGTGCTTTATAAGTGTTTTAAGTGCAGAATCATTTCTTACCTTATTAGTTGTTTAGTATTTTCCACACTGCGGCCAGATGCGCCTCCTCGTCATCCTCCCTGCCACGCACCTTGCTCCGTGTCTCAGTAGCCGTCCTGCGTCCTTTAGCCACCCACGACCTCACGTAAGGGACTGGATTGAACTTGGTCAATGGAGGTCCGACAATAGTTAGGAAGAGTAGGTCTGAGATGGGGGTTGTGTGGAGAGAAGCTCGGTTTGGGGTGCAAATAAGATTCATCTGGGAGAATTCCCGATCACATTCAGCGCTTGATATAGGGATGGTATTAACAGCTGTAAACAGTTCTTTTAATCCATCAGTAATGTCTTTTCCTCCTGTTTCCACATACTCTCTGTGCCCACGGATCACTGTGCGGGGGCTGTCTATGTTGAAGTGAAGACAGAGCAACTCGACTTCAGTCTGTCCATAGAGCACACCTGCGTCCTCGGGCCAGTGTTGTGGATAAAGCACCTTTAGGTCCTCAATGAAGTTATCATAACCACTTTTGTCAGGCAAGCGCCCACCGTGGGAGAACAAGCGCTGCTCTAAATTTTTTGCCACATTTAGAAAAAACTGCCTCATATTTAGTGCTTTATCACTGGCTTTTTCCTTCAGTAAGCGTGACGCCTAGAAACGAGTTGCTCTCAATTCCTGTCTTGCTCAGTTCACAAAAGCGCCCTGGTCGCTCCGACATTGCTTCAAATACTTTGACTGCCTGAGAAAAAGCCGAAATTATTGTCGTATCTCTTTTTTGCAGTTCGAATGAAAGCTCAGACAACTCCTGTAGTGCATCACACATCATGCCCAGATTGTTCACAAACGCGAGGCAACACTTTTGCTCTCACTGAGACTGGAATCCCTTTAATGCGCTCGCTGATGTCCGCATGCAGGACATCAGTGAGCGCATATCAGTCTGTGTGAAGTGAGCCGATGACTTCGGGCTCACTTCGTACAATCGTGAATTTCCCCTAAGTGCGCTTTTCTTATTTAAACTAGTGGACTCGTCCAGTAAGAGGCTGAGTTTTGGCACACACTCCACAATGCGCTCAAAGACTTTTCTTTTCATTTCTTCTGAAATGTGTTTTTGTATGTTTGTACATGCAACATTAGAACACAGTACTCTACCCATATCAAGTCCGTCAACTCCTGACAATCAATTTCACTTTCAAATCCATGCGCTGGCCTGTTGCGTTTAGCCTCTTTATACGCGGTGCGAAATACCCGACTGGTAGTGGCTATTTGTTCAGACTGAGCATTGACTATTGCTTGTCCCAAAGTGTTTTCTTTAGCCTTTTCCATTATATTTTTTGCAGTTACGTGACTCCTGGTCCGAGCATGTTCAAATATTTTTTTACGAAGTGCTTGTTGCTGGTTAGTTATGTCAGATGCAGATGAAGTTATTAAACACAACACCCATTCCATGGCCAGTTTCATTCCACCAGTCTTCTCTGGCCCTAAAGTTCCAACTGCCTTGCAAATAGAGCAACCCAAACCTGATTTAGCCATTATAAGCCATGGATAGGAGGTCTGCTTGGCCTTGAACTGTGCCTCTGTCCAGATAGTTGAGCATCCCTCAGTTGACTGTTTCAATTCTGAACCTGAGTCATCTCCAGTAAGTTCACTCCACTCATCCTCCACATGCGAAACCCCAGGCACCTCAGGCTCCATATCACAGTTGGCTGTGGGCTCCTGCCCTGGTGTGACAGCCTGGTTAGCTTGGGACTCAACCACACGCACACCTGCCCCAATAACATCTCCACTGCCGCTGCCTTCATTTGCTTCAAGTCTCGGTTGTTTAGTAGTACAATCAGATGCTTTTTTTTATAAAAAAAGAAAGCAAGTTTGACTGTCTTTTCGACATATTGACCGCTGTTATTTTGACAAATTGGCGCCTTTGTCTGATAGGTAAGTAACACAAAATATTTCCCATCAACCATTTCTCTTTTTTATTGTAAAATGTAATAAATAATTTTTATTTTTATTAATGACCCACATAAACCGTAAAACTGATTTGCAATTTAGCTGTGTTGTTTTATAATATTTGTTTGTTTAATATAATAAAAATGCCAATGACTTTGGAGTGGACTAGGAGCCGTGTGAGGGGTGGGCGGATGCTTTATGGGGGAGACACGGAGCCGGAAAGGCATCACTAAAAGGGAGAGCTCTTATGTGATTTTAGGAAGGCTGAATGTGGATCTTGTGTTTAAAAAATGTCTTTTATAGAATTATTTGTTCAATTAATTGGTTCAGCACAGATAGATTTCTTCATAACTTATAATTAGTAGGTCTGAAAGTTACTGGATCCAGGCAAACAGTTCACACCCTTCAAAATAAAAGAGTTCCTGGATCCTGTTCCGGCAGTATCCGGCTCAAATTAAGCCTTGTATAAAACTGCATGAGGATTAATATAAACAACAAAACTCAGTAAAAAGAAGAAATACAAAGGCAAAATAAGAATAAAGGAAAAAAATTAATTTCTGATGACATCACAAATTATATTATAATAAAAGTGCAGTGTGGTGACCCAGTGGTTAGCACTGCTGCCTTGCAGCGTTGGGCTCTGGGTTAAATTCCCCCTGGACTTCATCTGCATGGAGTTTGTATGCTCTTCCCAAACCTGCGTGGGTTTCCTCCCACAATCCAAACATATACATCTGTGTTTGTGACTGAATAGGGAAGATAGATTATTAGCTCCATGGGGCAGGGACTGAAATGAATGATGAATCTTTGTAAAGCGCTGCGTAATATATCCACACTAGATAAATGAATAAATACATATATACAAAAGAGTGTATAAAGCTGTCAGGCTGGTCACTAAGGATGGCTTCACAGTTATTTTACAGTTATCACCATGGGAATTATGGCTTGGTAGGTTCTGCCAATGTAAAAGTAAACATAGTTTGTTCTCTAGGGGAGACTGGCTTACTCAGCTAGCGAGATGGTTAAAAAATATGCAAATCGAAGGCCATTTCTACTTATTCTTCACACTTTTAACTAATCAAAAACTAAATATAAAAAAGCTATATTTAACAAAACCCACCAAAATCTGGTATAAACTGTAAAAAAAAAAAAAAAAGTTTCCTCACTTTAAATATAACATACAGTTTTATTATATGTATTGAAAGAAAAATATAAAGCAATGAGAGTTGTATGATGGAATAAAATAAAGGTAAATTGTAGTAATAAATAGCCACCACTAGATGTCAATCCAGTCCAAAAAATAACTGGTAAGGAGGACATTTCAAAACAAGCTGTATAACAAACCCTGATTAGCATTTGCCTGGCTGTGTTTTATCAAGCAAATGTAATATAATAACATAGTTTAAAAGGCAGAAAAAAGACACAAGTCCATCCAGCTCAGCCTATTTTCCTGCAATGTTGATCCAGAGGAAGGCAAAAAAACATGAGGAAAGGGACAATTATCCTCACATTTGGGAAAAAATTCCTTCCCAACTCCAAATATGGCAATCAGAATAATTCCCTGGATCAAGGTCCCACCTTCAGTTATCCAGTACCCATAACTTGTAATGTTCTTACTCTGAAGGATCAGAATAATTCCCTGGATCAAGATCCCACCTTCAGTTATCCAGTACCCATAACTTGTAATGTTCTTACACTGAAGGATCAGAATAATTCCCAGGATCAAGATCCCACCTTCAGTTATCTATTACCCATAACTTGTAATGTTCTTACACAGAAGGATCAGAATAATTCCCTGGATCAGGATCCCACCTCCAGTTATTCCAGTACCCATAACTTGTAATGTTCTTACACAGAAGGATCAGAATAATTCCCTGGATCAGGATCCCACCTCCAGTTATCCAGTACCCATAACTTGTAATATTCTTACACTGAAGGATCAGAATAATTCTCTGGATCAAGGTCCCACCTTCAGTTATCCAGTACCCATAACTTATAATGTTCCTACACAGAAGGATAACATCCAAACCAGTTTTGAACTCTTTAATGGAATCAACCGCGGGTGGGGGGACTCCCAGGGCACCAATAGGGCCAGGACTGCTCCTGTCTGTGGCCACAACTGGGCCCTGTACACTAACAAGTTGTGAACCTAGCGCAGCACAACCTATGCTTCAATCTAGCACAACCAATGCAATAACAAGTTGTCAAACTAGCACAGCAAAGTAGAGGGAGAATGTATCAAATAGTATTTACATGAAAAATGGGTGCAAAGTAACTTTTAGTATTTTGTACCCATCTATACCAATTTATTATTCAGTTTGCATTAATTTTTGCAGCATTTGCATAAATCAATGTTTAAAGGAGAACTATAGTTGGTGATTATACTTGCCATGTTGATCTTGCAGCAGTACACCAAGGGGCAAGAGGGATATATATTTACTAAGGTAAATTAAGCCTGATTTTCACCCATTTTTTGGGAGGGTTGTTCTGCCACATTTTCCTTTTCCCCTAATTTATGATAAGTTGAAAATAATTTATTGATATTGATAAATATCTATGCCTTAACACAGCTAAAAATTATATTTGTGTCAATGGAGCCCTCTGATATCGATACCAATATTGCCAATATTTTTGCCAGGCGAATTGTTGTATAGGTAAAAAGAAGTAAAAATGGGCTTAGGAAATTTCGATATCAGCTAAAAAATAACCAAAAACAGACAAAAATGGAGAATGATCGTGGTAAATATCCCCTCAAGTGTACTACTGCTAGATCAGTTTTCATCTGATGATGATGATGATCCACAGCCCACAAATTGATTTTAAAGTTGACAAACACTAAACAGCTCCTGAAGAAGCCGGGAATACTCGGAGAAACGTGTTGAGCAGCAGCAGGACTTGTCCAAAAGCGCTTTTTTAATCTGGCTCATTGTGAGTAACCAATTGTCTGAATAAATCGTTGTACCTTATCAGTGTTACACTATTTGGGCTTCTTTTGTTTATATGTGATGCATGAGGATCCAGATGAGATGAATTGAGTGACTCAGAAAGTAACCTTTACATGCTGATTTTTATTTAATTTCTGGTAAGTGCAATTCCACCAGGGAGTGTCACCACTCCCCTGCACAGCACCAGCACCAGTGTCTGAGGAT